>SJYR01000299.1:938945-962620 GCA_006410655.1 Kobus ellipsiprymnus
TTCAATACATACATATATCCATTACTTGTCAGATTCTTTTCCCATGTAGGATATTATAGATTCTCAAGTGGAGTTCTCTGTATTCTGCAGTGGGTCCCTGATGATCATCTATCTTATGTGGAGCAGTGTGGATCTGCTAATCGTAAAGTCCTAATTTAACCCTCCTCCCCTTCCCCCTCTGGAAACCATGTTTGTTTTTGAAGTCTGTGAGCCTGTTTCTCTTTTGTAAATAAGTTTATTTGTATGATTATTCCACATATAAGTGATATCATATGATATTTGTTTTTCTCGGACTTACTTCACTTAATGTGATAACCTCCAAGTCCACCCATGTAGCTGTAAACAGCAGTATTTCATTCTTTTTACGGCTGAGTCATCTGCCATTGTATATAGGTAATACATTCATCCATTTCTCTACTGAAGGACATTTCGTTTACTCCCGTCTTGGCTCCTGTAAACAGTGCTGCGGTGAGCATTGGGGTGCGTGTGTGTTTTCAAATTACGGTTTTCTCCAGATGTATGTCCAGGAGTGGGGTTGCTGGATCATATATATGGTAGTTCTATTTTTAGCTTTGCAAGGAACCTCCATACTGTCTTCCACAGGGGCTGTACCAATTTGCATTTCCCACCAACAATGTAGGAGCAGTGACTGTTTGTAAATGCTTATCATTTTGACAGTGGCCCTTCCGACCCGGGTGAGGTGATAACCTCATCGTAATTTTCACTTGGAGCTGTCTCTTTCTCAAGACCTGAGTCCAGAGACTGGTGGAGCATCGTTCTACCGTATTCTACGTGCCAAGTAGACACAGAGCTCAGGCACAAGGCGGGGGGACATGCACCCCACCTTCTGATGGGAGAAGCAGCAAAGCTCTCAGGGCCATGTTTTAAGAAAGAAAAAGAAGGAGATAACTTGTGACCTGGTAAACTCGTGCCAGCCTCAGTGTAGGACCTTCCCATTCATCCATGCATGGGAAGAGCCTGCCACCACGTTGCACTGCAGGAAAGGGACTCACGTCTGGTACACGTCTACCCCAGAACGCTGGGCCTCTGCAGAGAAGAGAGAGAAAGACATTCCTGGGTAGAGAGGAAGCCTAAATCTTGAGGCCAGGAAAGAGTATAGGAAATACACTCCCTCTGCAAAGAGTTCCCCAGTCCATCAGAGTCTTGGTCGCCTCCTCTGCCCTGAGTTCCTGATTCCTCCAGAGCAGGTTCGCGATTCCGCAAAAGATCTGGGCCTGCCTGGAGGGAGGTCTCTGCTGGTGGGTTGGAAGCCCATTATAGGCAGGGCACATGAGCTGGGCTACTTCTGAATTCTCTGTAGATTCTGGCCAAGGACTGGATGCCTGCCAGGGGCCGCATAAGCATGATGATCGATGGATGCACTGGCCTCGATTGATCTAGCTTTCCCATTTTCATTCGAGGAATCCAAAAGCATTTATTTCCCCAGAGAAGGGGACTCAGTCTCAGGCCAGGGCATTTGTGAATCTTTTCCAAGAGGGCTTGGTTACACATGGACCAAAATGACTTGCTTTTAAATCAGTGCTGTGTCTCCAGGCCAAAGAAAGGGTTGGACCGGTGTTTCCCAATTGGGGAGTATTAACACTGCGGGTCAGGCTGCTAGCTGGTTTGGGGACTGTCCTGCACATTGCTGGATTCAGGGCAGCCCCCCGGCTCCCACTGTCTAGATGCCTGCAGCAAACCCTTCCCCACCCCAGCTTGCTTGCCAAATCACTTCAGTCGTGTCTGACTCTTTGCAACCCCATGGACTGTAGCCCGCCAGGCTCCTCTGTCCTTGGGACTCTCCAGGCAAGAATACTGGGGTGGGTTGCCATGCCCTCCTCCAGGGGATCTTCCTTTCCCTGGGATCAAACCCTAGTCTCTTGCATCTCCTGTATTGGCAAGTGGGTTCTTTACCACTAGCGCCTCCTGGGAGGGCCCCCTCCCCCGGCTATGACGCTGTTAATGTCTCCAAACATTGCCAACCTTCCCCCTGGGGACAAAATTGCCTCCAGGTGAGACTCACTGGAATCGAGTGATGCTGAAGCAGGCTATTTGCAGTGTTTTCTCGGCTAAGAATCTGTTTGATGTTTTCTCCTCCAGTTCAGTTACAGCTGTGAGTGCTTTTCATCTTCTGGACACCACGAACAAGCACTTGCCTTTCGCTCTGGTTATTGGAAAACTTAGAACCAAACCCTCTCCAGCGTATATTCCCCCAGGACGTGCCTCTGTCAGCTTACTTCTGTACCATTCTGCATCCTTTCTTTTTCCATCCAAACTTTTAATTTACATTGGTCTTTTTATATTTTATCCCTGGAGAAGGAAATGGCTACTCACGCCACTTTTCTTGCCCGAAGAACCCCATGGACAGAGAAGCCTGGCAGGTTACATTCCCTAGGGTTCCAAAGAGTCAGACAGGACTGAGCAACTAACACTTTGTATTTTATGCATTTTGGGGGGCGGGGGGAGGGGTCTGCTTTAAATCTTTTCTAGAGGAATGGAGGATTCAGAGAGTGAAATAAATAACTGCTATCCAGGTAAGTATCCACAGGGATGACGTCATAGAGAAAACAGATATTTACCTGGAGGGAAATACGATAACCCACCACAAAGGGTCCAAGCCAGTCATGGGGCAAGACAGTGTGGAGTGGGGGTCACCCAGATGACCTTCTCAGAGGGACAAATTGGCAGAGGCTGGGGTGGTCAAAATCTCTCCCTTGGAAAAGGGTCTGGGAGCCAGACAGAGGAGCTGGTATGTGAAAAGAATGAGAGGGACTCCCCTGGAGGTCCAGTGGCTAAGACTTCATGCTCCCCAAGCAGGGGCCTGGGTTTGATACCTGGTCAGGGAACTGGACCCCTCTTGCCACAGCTGAAAGATCCCACGTGCAGCAACTAAGACCCGGCTCAGCCAAGTAAATTTCTTTTTAAAGGGGGGAAGAAAAAAAGAATGAATGAATGAGAGATTTTGGAGCAGAGCTATGATTCCAAGAAGAGAGGAAGCAAAGTCTCAGAGCAGAGGGAGGGGTCAGAGGGGTGGGGATGACTGAGCGGCTGGTCAGGAGGCTGATCTGGACCCAGGTGGGCTCTGATGAGGTCCTGGGTGGTGAGGGCACTGGGCATGGAGAGGTCAAGGTGGATAGAAAGACGACTGGAAGAAAGTCACCACCAGCCTGGTGACCGCTGTCTGCAGGGGACCCCCACAGAGGAAGGGGCCTCCTCCAGCCCGAAGGGTAAGGAGCCAGCCCACCAGCCGGGAGGCAGAGCAGGAGCGCAGAGGGCACGGTGTGAATTCCAGGCTCTGTCTCCACGTGCTCCACGCTCTGCTCTGTGTCCCCGTCCGACCAAGCGGATCAATAGCCGCCATCAGGACCGCTGCACAAGACAGAGGACAAGGTTAGCTGTCTGCACAGAACACCCTGAAGACCCAGCAGGGCAGGGCTACCGGGGTGACTTATTGTTTATTAATAATATGAGTATGTAAATCTTGCGAGGGCCATATTGATCTCAACATGAGAACCATCCATCATAAAGGTGAGGAACGGAGTGCTGTAAATATCAAACAAGTCTGCAGCCTCTGAGACTTATCAATACAAGTGGGCTGAGGGCCCTGAGGTGGTTTCACTAATGAGAGCAACTCTCAGAGCCCACCCAGTGCTTGGGGGTCGGTGGGGAGACAAGGGTATCCCCGAGAGGAAAGGGAGGTGTATCAGTACATGCACAGGGACCCTGCAGTGAAATCCTTCCTTGTCCTCCTTCTCCGTGGGCAGGAAGAGCAGTCATCAGAGCTTCTGAAACCTCTCGCTGGGGTGTGTGTGTGTGTGTGTGTGTGTGTGTGTGTGTTGTGCTTAGTTGCTCAGTCGTGTCCTACTCTTTGCAGCCCAAAGACTGTAGCCCGCCAGGCTTCTCTGTCCATGGGATTCTCCAGGCAAGAATACTGGAATGGGTTGCTATGCCCTCCTCCAGGGGATCTTCCCAACCCAGGAATCGAACCCAGGTCTCCCACATTGCAGGCAGATTCTTTACCGCCTGAGCCACCGGGTTAGACCAAGAATATTGGAGTGGGCAGCCTATCCCTTCTCCAGTGGATCTTCCCAGCCCAGGAATTGAACCGGGGTCCCTTGCATTGCAGGTGGATTCTTTACCAGCTGGGCTATCAGGGAAGACCCTCGAGGACTACCAGCCTGAAAAAGTACCCACCCAAGTGTGAGGTGGTCCCCATCTCCACTTCTCCTGAGGCAACGAGAGCTCAGAGGGTAAGCATGTGAGCTTGGAATCAGGCCGACCTGGAGTCCAGTCCTGCCCCTGCTGTTGACTACCTTTGCAAACTTCCTAAATGCACTGCTCTAAGCCTCAGTTGCATGCCTGCATGCATACTCAGTCATGTCTGACTCCTGAGACCCTGTGGACTGCAGCCCACCAGGCTCCTCTGTTCAGGGGACGGTCCAGGCAAGAATACTGGAGTGGGTTGCCATTTCCCCCTCCAGGGGAACCCAGGACTCCTGTGTCTCCTGCATTACCAGGTGGATTCTTTACCACTGAGCCACCTGGAAAGCCCAAGCCTCAGTTTACTCACCTGTAAAACGGGAATATTGACGTCAACGTGCAAGGCTGTTGTGGAGACTAAAAAGGACAATGTCTACAAAGTAGACCTCTCTGTGGTAGTCATCTCCATGGCAGAGCTGCCAGGGGCTCCCAGGCCTACCAGAGCCCTCCCAGCACGAGGGATGTGAAAGTGAAGGTCGCTCAGCCATGTCCGGCTCTTTGTGACCCCATGGACTATACAGTCCACGGAATTCTCCAGGCCAGAATACTGGAGTGGGTTGCCATTCCCTTCTCCAGGGGACCTTCCCAAGCCAGGGATCGAACCCAGGTCTCCTGCATTGCAGGTGGATTCTTTACCTGAATACCTCCAGTCCCGGGCATCCCATCACCCCCAGAAGGCTGCCCAGTGACGTGGGCAGGAGCGCGTCCAGCATGGAGGAGGGTCCGTCCTCCTGGTTGGTTCTGTTTGAATGCCCACTCGTGTCAGGGACACACAGGACAGGGGGCTGGGGCAGTGGACGATGCTGATGTGGTGTCTGCCTTTGGGGATGTCAAGCTAGAGACGGGGAGACGGATGAGTACCTGACGAGTGCCCAAGAGGGGCTCAGCGTCCCCAGAGCCTAGAGGAGAGTGAGATCGCGTCCACTTGAGGGGGAGCCATGAGGGGCTCCCTGGAGATGAGCCGAGAACGGGTACCAAGAAGGGAAGGAAGATACGAGCTGGCCAGCCTGGGGCCCGCGCAGAGCCGGAGTGGGCACAGAGGCGCCCGTTCCCTGGTGAGCTCATGGAAGGCCAGGCCAGAGGCAGTGAGGAAGCTCATCCCCCCAGCCCACGCCCGCCATGGGGGGAGCTCAGAGTGACCCCGCAGGAAAGGCCCGAGTCCACATCTGTCCATGAAGCACTTGCTGAGATGTGCGGGTCCCTGAAGGCGGGGGGTGGGGGTGGGGGTGGGCCCTGACCCTGCTCAGCCCAGAGTCAGTCTCCAGATCCAGCCCCTCGGGGGACACTTGGGGGACAGAAAGAGTTCAGCTCTCAGGGCTGGGATTAGGGTGCAGGCCAGTGAGATGAAGGTCAGATTCCCTCTTTATTTAAATTTTGGTATTTTGTTCATCCTGATTTTTTTTCATTCACTTAGCTCTTTCCAAAAAAAAAAAATTGCATTGAAATATTATTTATCTTGATTACAGAGTCTGGGGCACACCTTTACATTTTGTGATGCTTTACCCAGCTCACCTTGATCCCTGTCCTGATAGTGACTGCATTTGCACGGAATCCTCACAACCTTGCATTCATCTCATTTCCAGCCAATTCCAGCACAGCCCAGCTGTCTTCCTAGTTTTCCATCTTTTATTTAATTTTCTAGAGCCTGATTCCATTTCTCCTCCACACTCCTAGCCCCTGGGGATCGCCCCAGGACCCACCAGGCTCACGAACAGCCTTTGAATCTGGTGGTGTAAGAATGGGGAGTGGACACACCCCCCGGTCTGGACATCACCACGAGAGAACGCCCACCATCTGCTCCAGGCTATGTGTTTCCACAGCGTTATCCAAGTTCTCCCTACCAGCTCCTGAGAGCTCGGCATCATCTGTCTCATTTGACAAGTGGGGAGTCTGAGGCCCAGAGAGGTGATGAGATATGCCCTAGGCCACACAGCTTCTTGGTCAGTGATGGGTCTGGGATGTGACCACAGCTCCAGGACCCAAGCAAAGTGCCCTTTTCACCTGAACCCAGCTTTTCTCAAGGGCTTCCCTGGTGGCGCAGACGGTAAAGAATCTGCCTGCAATGCAGGAGACCAGGGTTTGATCTCTGGGTCGAGAAGATCCCCTGGAGAAAGAAATGGTTTCCCACTCCAGTATTCTTGCCTGGAGAATTTCATTAACAGAGAAGCCTGGCGGGCTGTAATCCATGAGATTGCAAAGAGTCAGACACGACTTAGCAACTAACACTTTGAATATTTCTCAAAGTGTCATACCCGGAACCCACTTGCCACGGGCCCTGAAGCCAAGAGACTTGAAAGAATGCTCTTCCAGGTCCTCAAAGTTTGCCCCGCTGAGGTGCAAAGAGACAGGTGCAGCAGCACGTTCAGTGTTCGGGGAAGTTGTGTAGTCAAAACGACAAGTGCCTAAGAGGGCCTCAGCACCCTCTTTAGCTCAGCACCTTTTGTTTAGCTCAGAGTTTTCCAAGCTTCCTGGCCAAAAAGCTTTTTTTTTTACTTTTTTCACGGAGCATCTCCCTCGGCCAGCGTTCCACCTTCCACCCTTCAGGAAACACTGACTGATTTCGAGCTGGAGAGTTTCCAAGCCAGGTCCGAACAAGTCCTGCCAGGATGGATGCCTGAGCCTTCATCTCCATCCTTCGCTCCCACTTCCAACTTTGCCTGCCTGAAGGCAGAGGAAGAAGAGGAGAAGCCAAGAGTTGGCTTTCCTGTTTCCTGCTAAATGTTTCTGTGTTGTCTGAAAGAATCACACTGGGCGTGAACTTTGGTGAGAAGGGAGCAAGGGAGGGAAGAAAGGTTTCTAGCTCCTCCTGCCCACTGTCCTCACCAACAGCAAACTGCAAACCCCCGAAGAAGGGGAGATCCTGAAGACATGTACGTGCCCTCTTCCCTCTTCCCCACTCACTCTTTCCTTCCCCAATCCCAGAGCCCCAACCCCCACCGGAGGTACACGCAAAGCCACCTCCCACCCTCAGTCCAAGGCCTCAGGGACTTTCAAATCCAGCCATCTCTTTTTTTCAACTCCCATGTTTCCCCAGAAAGAGGAGTGGGGCAGGGTCCTGTAAGCCCCGCCCCACTCCCAGGCCCGGGTACCATTTAGCATTCAGCATCTTCCTGGTAATGGGCCCTCTTCATGCCGGTTTGATTTTATTATTATGCCAACACACTTGCTTAATTCTCCGCTGTCTTTCTTCTGCACTGTTGATTTACACTGTTAGTGTTTTAATTATACAATTCAGCACTCCTTAAAACATGAAAAACTGCTCAACTTTTCAAGCAATTAAAAGGCTGCAGAGTACATCAGCAGATCCGAGACGAGATAAGTAAATCACACAATTAAAAAACTCATCTGGTGAAAATGTAGCAACCCACCGAAAATGAGTGAGCCTTCCTGGGCCCTTGAGACAAGAACTTCAAAGACAGGCGTCCCCTTGGTCTCACCTCCCTTCTCTGGGTTCCCGATGTCCTCTTGCTCACTCCCGGCTCTTCTCCCCACCTCCTGGTGTTACACGAGCTGCTTCTGGGGCTTCAGCCCATCCAAGGAGCCCTGCACCGAGCATAGTGGAGTGAAGGAGCCCCGGAATAAGGTCACGGTCCGAAGAGAGGAGGTCAGCCTGGCTACTGGGCAGCTCATAAACCTGGCCATGTCAGCCTGAGTTTTCCCATCTGCTTTCCTGAATCGGTGTTTCATTTTTGTTTTGACTTTGGCCAAACACGCGGGATAAAATTTACCACCCTGACCACTTTTAAGCATGCGGTTCAGCAGTATTAAGCATACTCACATTGTCGTGCAGCCACCATCGTCATCCATCTCCAGAACTCTTAACCTGCAAAACTGAAGCTCCATACCTAGAAACAGTAACTCCCCTTTCCCCGCTTCCTGCATCACTGGTTTTTAAGCTGGCCTCTGAGGACACCCAGGAGTTCATCACGACTCCTCCAGGCTGCTTGGGAGGGAGCAGGTAGAGGGAAGGATGAGCAAGCAGGAGGCTCTGCTGTAATCTACTTCAGTTACTGGGTTGAGTTTTCATTTGAGTGGAAGACTGTGATTTTTTAAATTTACTTTTATTTATTATTTATTTGGGGGGGCATGCCCCATGACATGCAGGATTTTTGTTCCCCAACCAGAGGAACCCACGCCCCCTGCAGTGGAAGCTCAGATTCCTAACCACTGGAGCGCCAGGGAAGTCCGTACAGATTATTTTTCGAAGTCTCAAAACAACTGCACGAGGTGACCTTTTTTCAAATTGTTGTTTATGTATGTATGTATCTCGGGCCGTGCCCGGTCTCCGTTGCTCTGTGGGCTTTCTCTAGTTTCGGAGAGCGGAGACTGCTGTCTGTTGCGGAGCTCGGGCTTCTCATTGCAGTGGCTTCTCTTGCTCTGGAGCACAAGTCTCCAGGGTGCACCGGCTTCAGTAGTTGTGGCAAATGGGCGCCATAGTGGCGGTTCCCGGGCTCTAGGGCACAGGCTTAATAGCCCGGCCCAGGGGCTTGATCGCTCCACAGCATGTGGGATCTTCCTGGACCGAGGATCAAACCTGTGTCTCCTGCATCAGCAGGCAGATTCTTCACCACTGAGCCACCAGGGAAGCCCTGGGCAAGATGACCTTAAAGCCTTCTTGGATTGGAAGAAACCAGCCTAAGGGGTGTGAGTTTCTCTAAAGGAGAGCTCTGTCCACCAGCAAAAAGGATAAGGGGCTGGCTTCTCGGGGTCCAGAGCAGGGCAGAATGAGCTCCCTGGGATGGATGTGGGAATCTCGACAACCCGCCCACCCCCATGGCCTCGACCTCTTTCTTTCGTCGTGCACACTTGGCATCAGAACTCCAGGCTCCATGAGACCCATGGAACCCGCAACTTTCCACTGTGCTCTGAAAGTGAAGGTGGGGGTGATGTAGGGGGAGGACAGGAGGTACTCAGTCCAGCATCCATCACTCGGGGACCCAGGAGGTTGGAGGTGGCGCCTGCTCACCTGTTCACCAGCCAGGCTGTCTGCGGCGAGGACATTGACCAGAGAGAGGTGGGTAGAGAAGGTGATGGGTGCCCCAGGGCCGGCGCTGAAGGAGATGGAGAGGCGGGGAAGGCAGGCTCCATGGGCAGCGTCTGTTCAAGGCAGGACCTCCCTGGGTGGACGTGGCTCCCCATCCTTCATCCGCCGGCTGACAGGATTATAAATGCCGAGTGGCAGTGCCCGGCATCTCAACTGTGTTTGTCTCGGCAGGAAGAGGCAAGGCCAGTGATCTGAGCATTTGGCTCTGTGACCGGGGCTCCGGTCTCCTACAGGAAAGCAGGCCCGTCCCAAAGATGTGTCTGGATGCAGCTCTCCCCCAGATCCTCCTGCTAGAGGGGGATGTATGGGACACCCCGGCCTTCCCTCCTTGGAGGAAACAGAGGGCTTCGCCACCATTTTCTTTTCAACCTGAACCGCTTCCCCTGAACGATGCCCACAGGAGTCAGGGGTCTGAAAACGGTGCCCTTTCAGCAGCAGCTCTCTGTTGGTGATGCGTCTTCTCTCTGGGTCTCATCCAGGACAGCTGGGTCCCCAGCAGCTGAATCAGGCTTTGAGGTCTACAGCAGGCTGCAGGCGTAGGGCAACCATCATACACAAGGGAGGGGGGACAGGTGCACACAGGTGCAGCTTTTAGGATCAGCTCTCCCCCCCGGCTTTGGTGGCTCAGTGGTAAAGAATCCACCTGCCAGTGCAGGAGATGCAGGAGACTCGGATTTGACCCCTGGGTTGGGAAGGTCCCCTGGAGGAGGAAATGGCAACCCACTCCAGTGTTCTTGCCTGGAAAATTCCATGGACGGAAGAGCCTGGAGGGCTACAGTCCATGGAGTTGCAAAGTGTCAGACACGACTGAGCGACTGGGCACACACCAGCCCTGTCCAGGCACGGAGCCAGAACACCCTGGATTCACCTTCCTCCAGGTCAAAGCCCACTCCTGCTCTGGACAGCATCTCCCCTCACTAGCTCTCAAGCTCCTGCCCCTTCCTTGGGTCCTGTCCACAAAGTGTCCCCGACCCGGACCCACGCCCTCCTCAAGGTTACGCCCCCTGAGCAAGTCCTGTTCCAAACAGTTTCTACCGGTTGCTCTTTGTAATTCCAGAACCTCCATTAATCATTCTTAAGCTCTTTGAATGCAGTATTTTCTCTAAGAACCGAAATTCCTTCCCTACTCGGCACCCTCCTGCCATCTCCAATTACCCACTCTCATCAGTCATTAACATAAAGCATTAGCATATCTATAACTTCCCTATACCTTGATTAATCTGGCTTGGAGTTTTCTCCCAACCGCCCCTCATTGGCTGTGGAGTGACTGGGATGGGGGAGGGATGGCAAGGTGGGGGGTCATGGGGGGATACACCTCACCCAGTATCAGGCTTAAAAGGTTAGAGTAGAAATAGAGTCCTGATGTGATGAGGAAACTGAAGCCGGAAGAGATGAAGTACGCCTCCTCCTCCAACCACCCCCGGCAGCATCTCCCCGAATGTGCTTCCTGCACTGTGGTTCTGGAAATGCTCTGCAAAAAGTAAAGGCAATAAGGAGGTCAGGGGAGGTCAGGGAAGGTCAGGGAGAGGTCAGAGAGGGGAGGGATGGCAAGGTGGGGGGTCAGGGGGGGATACACCTCACCCAGTATCAGGCTTAAAAGGTTAAAGTAGAAATAGAGTCCTGATGTGATTAAATCCAACTCTCTTTATGCAGATGAGGAAACTGAAGCCGGAAGAGATGAAGTACGCCTCCTCCTCCTACCACCCCAGGCAGCATCTCCCCGAATGTGCTTCCTGCACTCTGGTTCTGGAAATGCTCTGCAAAAAGTAAAGGCAATAAGGAGGTCAGGGGAGGTCAGGGAAGGTCAGGGAGAGGTCAGAGGGCTCATAGAGCCCACGGGACCTGCAGTCAAGTCAGTTTTGGAAAGCCAAACTATCACGTCACCCTCTTGGATAGTCAGGCTTCCCAGGTCTCGCGGTAAAGAATCTGCTTGCCAACACAGAGGACACAGGAGATGCAGCTGTGCTCCCTGGCTCCAGAAGATGCCCTGAAGGAGGAAATGGCAACCCGCTCCAGTATCCCTGCTGGGGAAATCCCCTGGACAGAGGAGCCTGGTGGTCTGCTTGACTTTTGGGGTCTTAGTTTCCAGACCGGGAATAGAATCTGTGCCCCGCTGCAGTGGAAGCGCAGGACCTTAACCACAGGACCGCAGTTTCAGGTTTGCAGAAAAATTGATCGAGAAGTACAGAGCGTTTCCAGATACCCGTTCTATCCACCCCCACAGTCTCTCTTATTATTTCTATTTTGTATTAGTGTGGTACATTTGTTTCAAGTGATGAACCAGTATCGATACGTCATTATCGACCGACACCCGTTGTTTACACTAGGGTTCACTCTTTGCGACGAATGCATAATGACACGCATCTCTCATGAGTGCATAACATAAACCAGTTTCACTGCCCTAAAAGTCCTCTATGCTTCACCCAGTCATCCTTCTCTCTCTCTCCCAGACCCCTGGCAATCAGTGATCTTTTTTCTGTCTCCATTGTTTTGCCTTTTCCAGAATGTCACATAGTTGAAATCATACAGCATTGCCATTGTTTTGATCCCTGTGGCCTGGCACTTCAGATGTGCCGCCAACGTGTGCCAGATACACAAATGGACGGATGAAAGGACTAAGTGATGCCCACATTCCATGGGGCTTTGAGTTAAGGAGGAGGGAGCCTTTTCCTTATTTGGGATGAGAAGCCTTCACTTCATTCCCTTTTTTGTCCTCCCCTCCCCCAGCCTGACTCAGGTTCTCTATTCTCTTTAAATTATACAGGAATTTCCTCCTATGAAAGCTAATTTAGGCGCCATAACATAGACTATATTTAATGTAAATGGAAGAAGTAGAAGCAGAAGGATTTATGGTAATAATAACCTGCTTGTAATAACACAGAGTGGGTCACCTGCTTTAGAAACAGTGGATTAAAGAGAAAGGAAATTTACCTCCCCAAAGAACGTGGTGTCACCAGAAATCTGCCATCCCGCCAAGGCTTGGATGATCTTATTAAATCCCATAGATCTTGTGCTTTCCTATGGGAAGAGGGCCACTGCATTCTTTGGCTTGTAAGAATGGCCTCAGTGAGACCGAAGCGGAAATGAGGCAGGAGGGTAGAGGGCAGTGCTCCAAAAGTCAGTGCCTGTTGGGCTGAGGACCCCTGTCTGTACAGAGTCCTCCACGGGGCCACATGCTGCCAGGGAGTCCTGGGGGAGGGAAGGGGACTCTTGGTGCAAGGAGATGGGGGTGTAGATCGGGAAGCAGGAAGCTGCCCACTTGTGATGGGCGGCTCTCACGCCACTGATCTGACCCTTGTCTGGGCGGGTGCCAGGGGAAACCACCAGCAATCTTTCAGAAGGCTGGGATGCAACAGAAGAAACGGTCAGCAGTGGCAGGAGGCTCTGATGAACTGGGGAGCTTTGCACACTTAGAGAGCTGTTGCCTGTTGCTTTTTAGTCGCTATGTCATGTCCGACCCTTCGTGACCCCATGAATGTAGCCCGCCAGGCTCCTCTGTCCGTGCAGTTTTCCAGGCAAGAATACTAGAGTGGGTTGCCATTTCCCTCTCCAGGGGATCTGCTCAACCCAGGCATCCAGCCCTCAGCGCCTGTATTACAGATGGATTCTTTCCCACTGGGCCACCTGGGGAGCCCGTATTCAGAGACTTGGGTTCAAATCCCAGCCCCACTCCGCACAACCCACATGATATTGAGCAAATTGTAAAACCTGACTTCATGCATGGAGAAGCACTGAGTTGATTCTCAGTCTGAGTGTATTCCCTTTAGGAGATTGGCCCCAGGATCCAAGCCGCCCTAGCGAGAGGAAGAAAGCCTGCAAGCTGTTGGCCAGATTCAGAGCCTGCATGTTCTCCCCGTGATGGAAGGGCTGGTGAACCCCCTCCTCGCCTTTTCCAGAGAGGCCCACCCCCCAGCCCCTGCCTCCACGCCACCTTGGGGAAGCCGGGGAGAATGCAGAGCCCTGTCTGCAGTTAGCTTGAGCTTTGCAGTGGCTGGCCCCATCCGCAGCTCCGCTCCTCCTCCTTCCTTCTTCACCTCCCCACCTCCTTTCTGTGTTAATGGTTTGTTAGGAAATGGGTAATCTGGAGAGGATCATTAATGCAGTGAACAGAGATATTGCACGAAAGGATTCCAGCAGCTTCTCTAGTGCACTGCGGCTTTTTTTTAATGTGTTTGCTTGAATCACCCCGTTATGAAAATGTCCTCACGGAGGGAGACAGAAGGAAGGGACACCATGCCTGGGGATGAAGGCAAAGCCAGGTGTGCTGAGGGAAAGGGGTGTCTTCCGAGAGTCCCCAAGAGCCCAGCCTGGGACCCCTTAAACGACGGTGTCTGCTTGGAGGTCTCGAGCCAAGGTGGATGCTGTGACATCCTGGTCAGGAGACCAGTCATCTCGCTGCAGGAGAAGAATCGGGACCTGAGTTCCTTTCCCGGGGCCTGGATAAGGCATCATTTGCCAGGAGAAAAACAGAAAAAGGGCAGGCCCGCCCCAGAACTTCACAGCAAGTTATGACTCATCTCTACCAAATCTTTGCTCATTTCTCATCTTCCAGTGGGTCCTCCCCTGATGACCTTATTTAATCTGCAAGCTACTTACCCCTCATCCCACCCAACCATCCTGTCCCTCTTAAGTTTCCACTCTTTCTTTTTCTTAATAGCACTTACTACCTTCTGACATGCCACATGACTCACTAGGTTATTCGGATCCTCATTAAGTTCAGGTCCCCGCTAGAATGTAACCCCACCGGGGCAGTGACCGCTGTCTGTTCTGTTCATTGATGTATCCCAGTGACTAGAGTGGTTTCAGATAGTAGATGCTCAATACATGCTTCTTGAATGAAGGCACAAATTTTGGCCTCAAAGGAAAGAGCTGGGCTTTGTCCCACCCCCTGAGGGTGACTGTGCCCCCCCCCAACTCAGAGGCCCTCTCGGGATCTCTGCGGTTCTGGGGTGACCCTGCAGATAAGCCAGACCCGGCTCCATCGTTCTGCTGACTGAGGCCCAGGTCCTCCTCCTGCGGTTTTCTCATCATCCCTGATATCTTTGCACTTCTTAATTAACATTAGCCTTGGAAGATCTCCTTTTCATTAGGGCCTCCTAATGAAGCCATTGTTCTCAGCACCGCACACTCCCACCCCAACCCCCATCCCGCTCTCACGCCGCCCGCCCTGTGCTGTGGGAATTGATTCCTATCTGGGCTCCCGGGCTGTAATGGGGTTCTCACTGGAGCCAGAGAAAATGATACAGAGCTCCAACAACGAAGTCACGTGGACAGGACTTCACGCATCCCCACGCTTGTCCAAGCCAGAGCCCTGCCCTCCTCCAAAGCCTTGCCTTGTCCAGCCTTAGGTTACCAGGGCACAGGTCACCCTCGGTCACCGCTGAGCCCAGATCCAGGGGCCCAGGTCACCACCACATCCTCTCTGCCTCCTCCCAACCCATGTAGAAAGGGCAGGTTAGGTAGCCCTGCAGGCCTTTCATCTCCCACTTGCCCCATTGCCCCCTGGGAGTATCCCAGCCAGGACTGAGACCTGACCTGGGACCTCAAAACCTTATTTTCATGTTCCTCTTGAGGGGCTCCTCTGAAATATGGACGTCTTAGCCTGGAGTCTTCCCAAAGCAGAGCCAGAGAGGAAGACATGTGGGGGGGGGTTTTATATGATGGGTGACCCTGACGGAGCAGAAATGAAAGAAGGGGAAGGAGAGCCAGGGAACAGAAGCCGGCTCTCGAGAAGGCCACTGCAGACCTGTTGCCACGAAAAGGGAAAACAGAGGAGTGAAGTTTTTTCTTTCCCTTTCCAGAGAACAAAGAAGATAAAGAGAACAGTGGGCAGGCCTGAACATTCCCAGTTTTTTATTTTTAACTTTAGTTGCCCCAGACTCTGAACATTCCTGGTTTTTTACCTTTAACTGCCCCAGACTCTGAACATTCCAGTTTTTTTTTAACTTTAACTCCCCCAGACTCTGAACATTCCTGGTTTCTTTATCTTTAACTGCCCCAGACTCTGAACATTCCAGTTTTTTTTTAACTTTAACTCCCCCAGACTCTGAACATTCCTAGTTTTTTTTACCTTTAACTGCCCCAGACTCTGAACATTCCTAGTGTTTTTTACCTTTAACTGCCCCAGACTCTGAACATTCCACAAAGGAAAGAGCTGGGCTTTGTCCCACCCCCTGAGGGTGACTGTGCCCCCCCCCCAACTCAGAGGCCCTCTCGGGATCTCTGCGGTTCTGGGGTGACCCTGCAGATAAGCCAGACCCGGCTCCATCGTTCTGCTGACTGAGGCCCAGGTCCTCCTCCTGCGGTTTTCTCATCATCCCTGATATCTTTGCACTTCTTAATTAACATTAGCCTTGGAAGATCTCCTTTTCATTAGGGCCTCCTAATGAAGCCATTGTTCTCAGCACCGCACACTCCCACCCCAACCCCCATCCCGCTCTCACGCCGCCCGCCCTGTGCTGTGGGAATTGATTCCTATCTGGGCTCCCGGGCTGTAATGGGGTTCTCACTGGAGCCAGAGAAAATGATACAGAGCTCCAACAACGAAGTCACGTGGACAGGACTTCACGCATCCCCACGCTTGTCCAAGCCAGAGCCCTGCCCTCCTCCAAAGCCTTGCCTTGTCCAGCCTTAGGTTACCAGGGCACAGGTCACCCTCGGTCACCGCTGAGCCCAGATCCAGGGGCCCAGGTCACCACCACATCCTCTCTGCCTCCTCCCAACCCATGTAGAAAGGGCAGGTTAGGTAGCCCTGCAGGCCTTTCATCTCCCACTTGCCCCATTGCCCCCTGGGAGTATCCCAGCCAGGACTGAGACCTGACCTGGGACCTCAAAACCTTATTTTCATGTTCCTCTTGAGGGGCTCCTCTGAAATATGGACGTCTTAGCCTGGAGTCTTCCCAAAGCAGAGCCAGAGAGGAAGACATGTGGGGGGGGGTTTTATATGATGGGTGACCCTGACGGAGCAGAAATGAAAGAAGGGGAAGGAGAGCCAGGGAACAGAAGCCGGCTCTCGAGAAGGCCACTGCAGACCTGTTGCCACGAAAAGGGAAAACAGAGGAGTGAAGTTTTTTCTTTCCCTTTCCAGAGAACAAAGAAGATAAAGAGAACAGTGGGCAGGCCTGAACATTCCCAGTTTTTTATTTTTAACTTTAGTTGCCCCAGACTCTGAACATTCCTGGTTTTTTACCTTTAACTGCCCCAGACTCTGAACATTCCAGTTTTTTTTTAACTTTAACTCCCCCAGACTCTGAACATTCCTGGTTTCTTTATCTTTAACTGCCCCAGACTCTGAACATTCCAGTTTTTTTTTAACTTTAACTCCCCCAGACTCTGAACATTCCTAGTTTTTTTTACCTTTAACTGCCCCAGACTCTGAACATTCCTAGTGTTTTTTACCTTTAACTGCCCCAGACTCTGAACATTCCTAGTTTTTTTTTTTAACTTTAACTCCCCCAGACTGAACATTCCTGGTTTTTTTACCTTTAACTGCCCCAGACTCTGAACATTCCTGGTTTTTTTACTTTTAACTGCCCAGACTCTGCAGGTCTGTAGCTAAGTTTGCTTCTCTGTCCCCTAACTCTGCAAGAGCTGCGCTTGGCACCTCTTTTCCTTTGACTCTGTGCTAAACACAGCCCCCTCTGGTGTTTCCCCTTACAACACCCTTCGCCTTGTAGTTACAGATCAGAAAGCAGGCCGCGGAGCCGTGGAACTGCCGACTCGATTATTGGGTTGCTGACGCTGGTTTTTGAAAAAACACAAGGGGAAGAAGCCAAGAGCCTAACACGTTTGCTCCTCATGAGGACTCCTGACTGTGAGCCCTCATCTTATGGAAGCCCTAGACTCCTTGTGGGGCGGGGGCTCAGTTCTTGAGTTGTGAGCCTACCGTGTTCCGCTCTCCACTGGCTGAGAATTAAAGCCACCTTTCCATTCCTTCCAAACTCTGTCTCCATATTTTTTATTTGGCTTCTGTGTTCGATCCCTGAGTCGGGAAGATCCACTGGAAGAGGAAATGGCAACCCACACCAGTATTCATGCCTGGAAAAGTCCACGGGCAGAGGGGCTGGGCAGGGCGAGGGGGCGGGGGCTACAGTCCATGGGGTCGCAAGAGTCAGACACAGCTGAGCAGGCACTGGCTGGCTGGGCGGAGAAAGCCAAGATTTTTGGCCAGCAGCAAACCCGGGGGCCCCTTTCCTCCAGAAGCTTCTGAGAATTGTGGAGAACTGCTTCCCAGGATGGCACCCTGGCAGGACCGGGAGCCCAAGCCTGACCACCCCAGCATCCCCCTTCAGTCGGCAGCCGGAACCGGTGCCTGCAGAGCTCGGGTGGTAATCTCCGTGGCAGAGAGGCGCAGCCGGAGAAGCGAGGCGGCTTCGTGCCCTTGCTTGAGGCACCACTGCGTGAAACACGGTGGAAGCCTGCAGGGAACTGTCTCAGGCCGGCCTGGATCAAAGGTGGGAGAGCCGATGTGGGTCAGGGACGAGACAGGCTGCTCAGCAGATAAATCTTCCTGCTGACCTTTGAGGAATGACTCATCACTTAGGCCCAGGTGGGGAGTTTGTCTTCTGCATCCAAGCCCAAGTAAAGAAAGAAGGAGAGGGTGGTACCAGTCTGAGGCTTTTTATATCGTTTCCCCGGGTTACCAGTCCAGCGGCCAGTGGGCCTGCATAGGGACAGAGCAGGAGAGCCATCGGGAGACCATGGTCAGCTTCAGAGCGGGCTGGAGCAGAGAGCTCAGCTGCAGGGGTGGCGCGGAGGAGACAGGCAGTGCCGAAGTCCCCCCCTCCTTGCCTCTGCCTGTCTTCCTGACCCTAAAAACCCATACAGCCTGTCTGCCCTCAGCCTGGAATCAGGCTGGGCTCCAGAAGTGCTTTGAAAAAGTCTACTGTTTGTGCTAGATAGCTAGCGGGAAGCTGTCGTACAGCACACGGAGCCCAGGTCGTGCTCTGTGATGACCCGGAGGAGCAGGATGGAGGGGAGAGGAGGGAGGCTCGAGAGGGAGGGGCTATGTGTGTACACATGGCTGATTCACGTTGTCGTGCAGCAGAAACTAACACAACATTGTAAAGCAATTACAGTCCAATTTAAAAAAAAATAAAAAGAAATTGTTACGAGTCTGCTGTATGGAGCTGGAGCGCTGGAGGTGCATCTTCTTACTGAAGCAGTACTGTGCATGGCCCCGTGGTCCCAGCTCAGCCCATGGGGAAGCTCAGGGAGGGAGTCCAGGGCCAGTGCAGCAGTGTTCCTGCAGAAAGCACAGTGAGGACAGGAAGCCCCCTCCTCCCACCCCGTCACCCACTGGGTGGTGGAACCAGGGGATTCCTAGAGCCAGACAAGCGCTTTAGCAAACGGGGAGCTCGGGGGAGGGACAAGGGCGAGGGCAGCATTGTGGCTGTGGGGACTTCCCTGGTGGTCCAGGGGTTGAGAATCTGCCTCCTAACGCAGGGGACAAGCGTTCGATCCCTGGTTGGGGAACTAAGATTCCCCCATGCCGCAGGGCAACTAAGCCCGTGTGCCACAACCAAAGAAAGCCCGTGCACCACAGCAAAGACCTAACACAGACAAAAGAAAAAAACATTGTGACTGTGGGCTGGGTTGATGGGGAAGCCCTGCCCCAAGGATCGGAGGTCATCACAGAATGAGATGGCGCCAGTGATAAAGAACCCGCCTGGCAGTGCAGGAGACACAAAAGACTCGAGTTTGATCGCTGGGTCGGGAAGATCCCTGGAGGAGGGCAGGGCAGCCCACTCCAGTATTCTTGCCTGGAGAATCCCATGGACAGAGGAGCCTGAAGGGCTAGAGTCCATGGGGTCACACAGAGTCAGACTCGACGGAAGGGACTTAGCACAGCAGAGTCAGCAGCTCCTTGTGGCTAATGCTGGTTCCCGAGCCTGTTTGCTCAGCTGTCGATTCCTAAAAGCTCCTCTTTTGAGGACCTTGTGCTCCACTGGGATTCCATCCCTGTCCCCCTTACCTCCCCAAGCCCCCAGCACAGCCTTCATTTTCCAGATGTGCACCCTGAGGGTCAGAATCCGCCAGCAAGTCAATGGCAAATTCTAAACCAGGACACAGAGCTTTGAACTCCCAGCCCACCCACCTACTCACCAAGGAGCGGAAAGGAACCCCGCGGTTAGGGGTAATGAAGGCTGCTGAGCCCCGGGCCTGAGAGGAGAGGAGGCTGGAGCGCAACTTGGGGAAAATTACAGGTATCACTTTATTTTTCCAGGGGCAAAAATAACCATGGAGAACGTCTGCAATTACAGCTCATCACCGCTGACTATAACTGCAGTCTAAATGCCTGGTAATCAGAAGACCGGAGACAATGAGATCTGGGCTTTATTTGGCACCTTTCGACTCCCCTGCCTCAAGCCTTGCTGGGCCGGGTGACGGTGGGAGCAGCGTTCGCAGACACTCACGGCAGCCTCCTGCCAGTCCTTCTGCACAAAGAGCAGGCCACCGACCCTTGGCAGTCCACAGACATATCGATTCTTTTTTTTTTCCCTCCAGAAGGCCAACTTCTCAGCCCCTCAGCCTTTTTTTCTTTTTTCAGACACTCTTCTAAGCACTCTATTTTTTCACTTTTTATTTTATATTGGAGCACATCTGATTAACAATGTTGGGACTCAGCCATACATATACCTGTATCCATTCTCCCCCGGACTCCCCTCCCATCCAGGCTGCCACAGAACATGGAGCAGAGTTCCCAGAGCTGTACAGTGGGTCCTTGCTGGCCATCCGTTTTAAATACAGCAGTGTGTGCAAGTCCATCCCAAAGTCCCTAGCTATCCTTTCCCCCCATTCTTCCCCACTGGCAACCATAAATTCTTTCTCTAAATCTGTAAGCCTGTTTCCGTTTTATAAATAAGTTCATTTGTATCATTTCTTTTTTTCAATTTCTTTTTATTTATTTATTTGGCAGAACCAGATTTTAGTTATGGCATGCGAGATCTAGCTCCCTGACCAGGGATCAAACCCAGGCCCCCTGCCCTGGGAACACATAACCTTGGCCACTGGGCCACGAGGGACGTCCTTGTATCATTTCTTTTTAGATTCTGCGTATAAAGGGTGCCATACCTTTATGCATTCTCCTTCTCTGACTTACTTCACTCAGTGTGATAACCTCTAGGTGCGCTCATGTTGCTACACGTGGCATTATTTCATTCTCTATTAATGGCTGAGTAATATTCCATTGTATATATGCACCATATCTTCTTTATCCATTCCTCTGTCAGTGGACATCCCTCTGTCTTTTCCATTAATCTTTTACTAAACATTTATTGCATGTCCCACATATGTTAGTCATGGAGAGAGGAGCAGGCTACCCAGCAGTGGGCAAGCCAGCCAAGGCCCTGTCTTCATAAAGATTATAATCAAGTCTGGGAGACAGCCAACAAACAAAGCAACATATGAATGAAAGAATGAAGGCGTGATGCAAGAGTAAGAAGTGACAAGGCAGTGGGCAGCCCTGCGGGGTCCAGGAAGGCAGCTCGGAAGAGGTGAAAGGTCAGCTGAGACCTGAAGGATGCGAAGGAGCTGCTTACGATTAAAAACTGAGGGAGCGGCAGGTGCAAAGGCCCTGGGGTGAGAAAGATTCTGCCTGGCTCTCAGGAGTGTGGAAAGGCCAGTAAGTACCTGGAACTCAGGGAGAAAAAAAAAGAAAAGGGTAAAAATAGCCTTGAAAAGCTAGCAGAGAACAGACCCTGTCGGGCAAAGGAGCTTGGATTCGAAGACCTTGGATGGGTTTTTACCAAGGAATGACATGATCTGATTTACATTTGCAAAATATCGCTGTGGCTGCCACGTGGGGAACGAATGGGGAAAGACAAGCATGGAGGCAGGGGGACCAGCTGGGCGCTGCTGCAGTGACACTGTGCTGACAAAGGAAAGGCCACGTGACAAGAAGGATATTTGTGCAAATATAATCTGGAGGTAGGGCTCCTGGGCATCACTGATGAAGCAGACTTGGAGGTGGAAAAGATGTCTCCCAGGTTTCTGGCTGAATAGCTGGGTAGCTGAGAAGGCAGTTTACCAAGACAGGCATATTGGCCAAAGGCGTGAATAGGCGGTGCTGGTCTGCAGCCTCAGAACCATCTCTCGTCCTTCCCTTGACCTTCTCTATATCACAGGACATCTAACCCTGGAAGACCCCAGAACCTGAGTCAGCTGGGTTTAGCCAATGGGAGACACATTGGGAGGAAGCTGGAGGGCGGGCAGAAGCGAGGAGCTAGGATGTGTCTCTCCCTCTCTGGGCCTTGGGCAGAGTCTCAAGGAAGTTGAGGAGGCAGCTACATCTTCTCTGAGGCTCCAGTTCCCACTGGGCAGCCCGCCATGGTTGCAGCTTTCACTACATCATCCTGGCCCCGGGTTAACCCCGCCTCTCCCCCTGGGCCCTCCATCCCACCAACAGTCACAGCTTCCTGCTTAGCTGATCCTCGGCTTGCCTCACCATCCCCTACTCAACCTCTCAGTTCCCCCATGGCCCGTGTAACCAAAATCCTATCAAATATTCCCTTTGTATTAAAGATTTAGAATGGTTTCTGTGCTTTAGTCAAAGCTGTGGTTTTTCCAGTGGTCATGTATGGATGTGAGTTGAACTATAAAGAAAGTTGAGCGCCAAAGAATTGATGCTTTTGAACTGTGGTGTTGGAGAAGACTCTTGAGAGTCCCTTGGAATGCAAGGAGATCCAACCAGTCCATCCTAAAGGAAATCAGTCCTGAATATTCACTGGAAGGACTGAAGCTGAAGCTGAAACTCCAATATTTTGGCCACCTGATGTGAAGAANTTGGAATGCAAGGAGATCCAACCAGTCCATCCTAAAGGAAATCAGTCCTGAATATTCACTGGAAGGACTGAAGCTGAAGCTGAAACTCCAATATTTTGGCCACCTGATGTGAAGAACTGACTCATTGGAAAAGACTCTAATGCTGGGAAAGACTGAGGGCAGGAGGAGAAGGGAGCGACAGGATGAGATGGTTGGATGGCATCACCGACTCGATGGACATGAGTTTCGGTGAACTCCAGGAGTTGATGATGGACAGGGAGGCCTGGCGTGCTGCAGTCCATGGGGTCACAAAGAGTCGGACATGACTGAGCAACTGAACTGAACCGTAGGAGCGACAGGATGAGATGGTTGGATGGCATCACCGACTCGATGGACATGAGTTTCGGTGAACTCCAGGAGTTGATGATGGACAGGGAGGCCTGGCGTGCTGCAGTCCATGGGGTCACAAAGAGTCGGACATGACTGAGCAACTGAACTGAACCGTGCTCCTTACTGGACCCTGACTGGTACATGAAGTGTCTGGCTGAGGTGGGAAGTGCAGCTCTGGCCTGTGTCAAGTTTAAATTTTTGTTCTTGTATTGATTCTATTCCTTAGGGTTCCAGCCTCAAATAAGCAGAGTTAACCACAACCCCCTTTGGAACATAAAACTACAGAATCTAAAGGCTCAAAGACACCTTAGAGATATCCTAGCCCTAACACCTGCTTAATGCTGGAATCTCCTTTATAATGTCCAACCAAATGATCTTAAGCCATTTGGTTGGACAAGCTGATTGCCTTCAGTGAGGATGTATGAGTTAGCTGCTGCTGCTAAGTCACTTCAGTCATGTCCGACTCTGTGCAACCCCACAGACGGCAGCCCACCAGGCTCCCCCGTCCCTGGGATCCTCCAGGCAAGAACACTGGAGTGGGTTGCCATTTCCTTCTCCAATGCGTGAAAGTAAAAAGTGAAAGTGAAGTCTATTAGAGCAATAATGCTGTGTAACAAACCATCCCCAAAACTCAGTGGCTCAAAAATAACAGGCTTTTATTTTCGGGTTGTTCTGCTTCAGGCTTTGGGTTCTATTATGTCTATCAGTTCAGCTCAGTTCAGTCCAGTCGCTCAGTCTTGTCCGACTCTTTGCGACCCCATGAATCGCAGCACGCCAGGCCTCCCTGTCTATCATCAACTCCCAGAGTTCATTCAGACTCATGTCCATCGAGTCAGTGATGCCATCCAGCCATCTCATCCTCGGTCGTCCCCTTCTCCTCCTGCCGCCAATCCCTCCCAGCATCAGAGTCTTTTCCAATGAGTCAACTCTTCCCATGAGGTGGCCAAAGTACTGGAGTTTCAGCTTTAGCATCAATTCCTTCCAAAGAAATCCCAGGGCTGATCTCTTTTAGAATGGACTGGTTGGATCTCCTTGCACTCCAAGGCACTCTCAAGAGTCTTCTCCAACACCACAGTTCAAAAGCATCAATTCTTCGGCACTCAGCTTTCTTCACAGTCCAACTCTCACATCCATACATGACCACAGGAAAAACCATAGCCTTGACTAGATGGACCTTTGTTGGCAAAGTAATGTCTTTGCTTTTGAATATGCTCTCTAG
>SJYR01000299.1:971455-986267 GCA_006410655.1 Kobus ellipsiprymnus
AACAAAAGGCATGTTCAAAGGGAGGACGCAATACAGGCCTCATTTTACCTTCATGGAAGAGTTTGGCTGAAGTTTCTAGAATGACAAGACCACAGAAAGACAAATATCATTTATATGTGAAATCTAAAAAAATTATACAACTGAACTTTACAAAACAGAAACAGACTCACATATATATATATAGAAGACAAACATGGCTTTTCCTTATGGAAAAGGGGGTAGGAAGGGATAAATTGGGAGTTTGGGATTAACATATATATACAACTATCTATAAAAATAGATAACCCACAAGGCCCCACTATATAGCACAGGGAACTATCTTCAATATCTTGTAATAAACTATAGTGGAAAAGAATCTGAAAAAGAATAGATGGTGTGTGTGTGTGAGAGATCACTGTGCTATACACCTAAAATTAACACAACATGGCAAACCAAAAACCAACTATACATCAATTTTAAATAAATAAATAAAGGTTCTTAAAAAATAGAATGTCAAGACCTGGGGCTGGAAGGGTGAGAGGGGGCCCAGTCAGGAGGGTCTCTAGACTCCTGGTGAAGAGTTGGGACATTTTCTTGAGGACCACGGAGAGCATTAAAGAGCTGTCAGAGGAGGGGCATGATCACATCTGTGGGCCACAGGCACCCCCAGTGTCCTCGAGCTGACCTTGAGCCGCTGGCCCTTGCTCTTAGCCAAGTCACAGCCGGGCTCAGGACTGAGCTCCAGAGGGCCCTGTCTCCCCAGGCAGGCCCTCGGGACCTGCACTGGGCCTCTGCCCCTGAGAAGCCTGAGGGGGCGCTAGTGAGCTGATGAACTGAGTCACAGTGAAGTGTTAGCGAGCCCAACTGGTTTACCCCTCCTCGGGGATATTTCCATTTTAATGGAGGCTCAGCTGACAAATATTTACTGAATGGTCTATTACAAAAAAGAAACCATGGGACGCTCCTGGGGGGAGTCAGGGCTTGACCTAAATAAACCAGTCTCTAATGATAAAGCTTGAGTTCACAGGAAACATCCTGGAGGCAGCAGATAACCTTCCGTATCTCCAGTTAAACCACAGCAGCACCATCTTGGTCTGCCCCCAAATGCCCCAGTCACCCTAACCCCAAACCCTTCTTCCACCTGGCGGGGCAGAGGTTGTTCACCTATCGCCACCCTAAGCGGGACTCAGAATCCATCCGACCCTGCAGCTAAATAAACCAGTCTCTAATGATAAAGCTTGAGTTCACAGGAAACATCCTGGAGGCAGCAGATAACCTTCCTTATCTCCGGTTAAACCACAGCAGCACCATCTTGGTCTGCCCCCAAATGCCCCAGTCACCCTAACCCCAACCCTTCTTCCACCTGGCGGGGCAGAGGTTGTTCACCTATCGCCACCCTAAGCGGGACTCAGAATCCATCCGACCCTGCTCTATATTCTGGGATCCCCGGGTCTCCCCAAGCACCAGGCTCCAGCCCCCTCCCCTGCGGCTCAGTCTCTGCAAACCTCTCTCCGCCCCGCCCCGCCCTCCCCGGGCACACGGGTGGAGGGCATCCTGGCTCCCAGCACAACAGCAGGGCTGCAGGACGGGATCCAGGGGGTGTGGAAGGATGAACGCCAAAGAGGGCTGACACGCAGCCTGCGCTTCAATTCAGTGTCAGAAGGGTCTCCTTTGAGAAGTGGGGCCTCTCAGCCTGTCCCTTCTCCGCCGCCTTCTCGAACAGCAAACCAAAATCAGAAGGAGGATGGGAAACCGGATGAGAGGAGGGACGCCAGGAAGGTGAGCGGGCCTTTCCCAGCTGCGGCCCCTCCAAGTCCTCTCTCTCTCACCCCCGCTCATGGTCAGGCCGCCCTCATGCCTCCCAGGGTTGATCCTCCCCACCTGCCCTCCTCCCCAACCCACACCTTCTCTCTCACCTGTCTGCAGCTCTTGTCTAGGGACACCAGGGAATTGGGATTCAGGACCCCGGGGGTCTTTCAACCAGTTCACTATGTCTCACCCAGTGGAATCCCTGCCTAAGCCTTGGCTCTGTTCCCTGGAGTCTTCGTCCACGTCTCTAAAACAGGCACGATCCAGGCACCTTGATCTCGGCTCCGTCACCCCAGCTCGAGACCCGTTTCTATCCGTTAAGAAACACTGACATCTAGTGGTCATAGAAGGAGCCTGCAGCACAGACTCACCCTCCAAGGAGAGGGATGGTAGAAGTATCTAGAAACAGAAAGACCACCCTCTCCATCCCTCTCCCCGCAAAGTGCTCCCAAGGTCGCCAAGACAGCCTGAGCATCAAGAAGCAGCGCTGAAATGACCACGGGGTGCCTGGTCTTGCTAGAGACGACCCGGAAGCATCCTGGATGGCAAGGGGAGAGAGACCTTGGATAAAACACGCCGTGGATCATCCACAAAGCGGGTCAGAGGAGCCGGGTACAAGCCAGATTCCAGGAGCCAGTCACACACCCCGCCCCTCCACTGCCACATCGGTGAGGGCCCCGACAGCAAGACGGATGGAGGCAGCTTTCTGCCAATCACTCACCTGCCAGCCACTCCATCACGTGGACCACAGATGCTTACTCAGCTCTCCCAGGTGCCTGGCGTCATACCCGGCAGCTGGCTGTGTGTGTGTGTGTGTGTGTGTGTGTGTGTGTGTGTGTGCATACGTGCACACATGGGCTGGAGGGCAGGTATGCAAACGAAGGAGAGGATGTACACAGCATGAATCACACAGACACAAGCAGGTGAGCCATCAAATAATCCAAACTCATTTATTCAACAAACACTTCCTGAACACCTGCAGTGCACCACGCACAGGGAGCCCCCAGGCTGCAGAGGGCGCCCCCATGGACCGCCCGGCAGCTACCAGAGCCTCGCTGTCCCCTCACCCCCGACATCTCACTGAGGCAGCCCCCCTACTCTTTGCCAATGCAAGACAACTTCACCATTGTCCTTCACCTCTGTGTCCGCAGTGCCTAGCACACAGGGGGTGCCTAATACATGCTTATCAAAACCATTCATCCAGTCCAAGCCCCTGCCCAAAGCAGGCTGCTGTTTAGTCGCTAAGACTCTGCGACCCCATGGACTGTAGCCCTCCAGGCTCCTCCGTCCATGGGATTTCCCAGGCAAGAATACTGGAGTGGGTTGCCATTTCCTCCTCCAGGGGATCTTCCTGGCCCAGGGCTCGAACCAGACTCTCCTGCACTGGCCGGCAGTTTCTTTACCAGAGTCTTGTGGGAAGCCGCCCAAAACGGAACTGCCTCCTAACAGCGTTGCTGATGGTTGCTCACTCAGCCCTCCTCAATACCTCTGCTAATGGTTATTCATCCTTTCATATGCTGTTGCGTTAGGGCTTCGTGGCAGGTGGCAGAAACGCAGCTCAGACTCACTCAGAGTGATGAGATGGGGTGGGGAGGGCCTTGTCTTTCTGCAGCTAAGCTTGCTTTGCTCCACGCAGCGGGGTGGAGATGGCCGAGGCCCTTCTACACACGTGTGTTCCTAGCTCAGGGGCTCCCTCTCCTGCTGATGCTGAGGAACATCTGAATCTCTGGGATGACTGACAGCTCAGATCTCTTGTTCCCTGAATCCATTCCCAGAGCCCGGGAGACAAGAGTGATTTCCCTGGGGGTTCATGTCCACCTCTGGGGCCAGGCAGATGGGAAGGACACTATCCCTGAACCGTGAGTAAGAGGAGGGGGTGACAGGAGAGTTTCTCGAATAGAGGAGGGTGTGTTCCCAGGGAAAGGAAGCGGCAGGAGCTGTGGGGGTGCAGTTTATTGAACAGTGTCTCCCAAAACCTTTGGTTCCACCCAGAACCTCAGTGTGTGACCTCGTTTGGAAATAGAATCTTTGCAGATGTAATGAAGGTGAGGACTTGAGATGGTACTGGATTAGGGTGGGCCCTGAATGCCACAAAACTGTCCTGTAAGAGACAGAAGAGGACCCCCATGGACACAGAGGGATGAGGCCAGGGAAAGACAGGCAAAGACTGGAGTCACGCGGCCACAAGCCAAGAACACCGGAGCCCCCAGAAGCCGGAAGAGGTAATGAAGGTTCTCCCCCAGAGCTTTCAGCGGGAGCCCAGCCTCTGGTCTCTAGATCTGCAGGAGAAGCTATTTCTGTTGTTCTAAGCTGCCCAGGTTGCGGTCATTTGCTAGTGCAGCTCTAGGAAATAATACGGGCTTCCCAGGAGGCACTGGTGGTAAAGAACCCACCTGCCAATGCAGGAGACGTAAGAAACACAGGTTCAATCCCTGAGTTGGGAACAGCGCCTGGAGGAGGGCATGGCCACCCACTCCAGTATTCCTGCTTGGAGAATCCCATGGACAGAGGAGCCTGGCGGGCTGCAGTCCATGGGGTCACCAAGAGTCAAATATGACTGAAGTGACTCAGCATGCAGGAAATGATACAGGAAGAGAGGCCAAGAGATGCCCATTGCCAGCCACTGGGGGTGGGGGAGTGAAGCAGAGCCCAGATCACTTCCCAAATCCACAGCCACTGATTACGGTTCTGCTGCGGGAGCCACAGGTCATGTGACCCCATCCTCAGGGGTGTGTCCACGGTGAGAACACACACGGCCACATAGAGGCTCCTAGAGGTGTTCTAGCGAAACGCCCCCATCACCACCCTGCCTGGACGTGTAAACAGACCCAAGATGCTGAGCGAGCCATACAGACCCAAGCTGCCGAGCGAGCCTGCCCGTTCGGATTGCTTAAAGCAGGGCTGCCCAACCTTCAGCATCTAAGTGGAGCTGATGTGCTAATAACAGAAATAGGGACTTCATTGGAAGGACTGGTGCTGAAGCTGAAGCTCCAATACTTTGGCCATCTGATTCGAAGGGCCTATTCATTGGAAAAGATCCTGATGCTGGGAGAGATTGAGGGGAATAGGAGACAGAGGCAACAGAAGATGAGATGGTTGGATGGCATCACTGACTCAATGGACATGAGTTTGAGCAAACTCTGGGAGAGAGTGAAGGACAGGGAAGCCTAGCGTGCTGCAGTCCATTGGGTCACAAAGAGTCAGACACGACCGAGTGACTGAATAACCCCAAGGAATTCCCTGGTGGCTGGTGGTTGGGACGTCGCCTTCCAATGCAGGTGAAGGTTCAGTTCCTGGTGGGAGAGCTAGATCCCACCTGCCTCATGGTGAAAAAACCAGAACACAAGATAGAAGCAATATTGGAACGCATAAGACTTTTAAAATGGCCCACATAAAAAGTACCTTTTAAAAAATGATAGAAATAAACTGTACAATAAAAGTAATGCGCTTGAATCACCCTAAAACTACCCCCCGCCACCCCATTCCTGGTCTGTGGAAAAACTGTCTTCAATGAAACCAATCAGTTAGTTTAGTTCAGTCGCTCAGTTGTGTCCAACTCTTTGCAATCTCATGGACCGCAACACACCAGGCCTCCCCCGTCCATCACCAACTCCCGGAGTTTGCTCAAACTCATGTCCATTGAGTCAGTGATGCCATCCGACCATCTCATCCTCTGTTGTCCCCTTCTCCTCCCACCTTCAATCTTTCCCAGCATCAGGGTCTTTTCAAATGAGTCAGTTCTTTGCACCAGGTGGCCAAAGTATTAGAATTTCAGCTTCATCATCAGTCCTTCCAATGAACACCCAGGACTGATCTCCTTTAGGATGGACTGGTTGGATCTCCTTGCAGTCCAAGGCACTCTCAAGAGTCTTCTTCAGCACCACTGTTCAAAAGCATCAATTCTTGGGCCCTCAGTTTTCATTATAGTCCAACTCTCACATCCATACCTGACCACTGGAAAAACCATAGCCTTGACTAGGTGGACCTTTGTTGGCAAAGTAATGTCTCTGCTTTTTAACATGCTGTCTAGGTGGTCATAGCTTTTCTCCCAAGGAGCAAGTGTCTTTTAATTTCATGGCTGTAATCACCATCTGCAGTGATTTTGGAGCCCCCAAAAATAAAGCCTCTCACTGTTTCCATTGTTTCCCTATCTACTTACCATGAAGTGATGGGACCAGGTGCCATGGTCTTAGTTTTCTGAATGTTGAGCTTTAAGCCAACTTTTTCACTCTCTTCTTTCATTTTCATCAAGAGGTTTAGTTCTTCTTAGCTTTCTGCCATAAGAGTGGTGTCATCTGCCTATCTGAAGTTACTGATGTTTCTCCTGGCAATCTTGATTCCAGCTTGTGCTTTATCCAGCCCAGAGTTTCGCATGATGTACTCTGCAAATAAGTTAAATAAGCAGGGTGACAATATACAGCCTTGACGTACTCCTTTCCCGATTTGGAACCAGTCTGTCATTCTATGTCCAGTTCTAACTGTTGCTTCCTGACCTGCATACAGATTTCTCAAGAGGCAGGTCAGGTGGTCTGGTATGCCATCTCTTAAAGAATTTTCCACAGTTTATTGTGATCCACACAGTCAAAGGCTTTGGCATAGTCAATAAAGCAGAAATAGATGTTTTTCTGGAACTCTCTTGCTTTTTTGATGATCCAGTGGATGTTGGCAGTTTGATCTCTGCTTCCTCTGCCTTTTCTAAAACCAGCTTCAACATCTGGAAATGCACGGTTCATGTACTATTGAAGCCTGGCTTGGAGAATTTTGAGCATTACTTTACTAGAGTGTGAGATGAGTGCAACTGGGCAGTAATTTGAGCATTCTTTGGCATTGCCTTTCTTTGGGATTGGAATGAAATCAACCCTTGGTGCCAAGAAGTTTGGGGACTCCTGGTTTTCAGGATTTCTGAATAAGGGGAGGATCCTTCAGTACAACTGATACTTGATCTCCCTCTTTTTTAAAAAAAAAAACAATCTGATTAGGAAAACCTGGAGCTTCAGTAGTTATTGCCGAGAACACTGGAATTATCAGGAAATTGGATGATTCTGGGTACATGCAAAGCCTTGGAGACACAGCTGTCAGGGTTTCGGCCTGAAATTCTGACAGGGTCAAGAGGGTGTAAAACCCTACAAGGCCTGTTCACCCTCCTCCTTGGTTAATTGTCTGGAAGTTAGAAAACACAGTCACCCTCCAGCTTTTTCTTCTCCAGCCTGAAATGTCCATTCCTTGAAACATCTTTCTTTCCCTGCTAAGATTTCCAGGACCTCCAAAGGCTAGCTGGCAATCTGCTCACCCTCCCTGTGGGGGCCAGGGCAGGACCGCCCTCCAAGGCATGGGGAAGGGGTGTGCTGGGTCAGACCCTTCCTCCACCTTCTCCAGCAGCCCCCAGCCTAGGGAGCTGGAGTGACCTTTGCTCAGGCAAGCCCAGCCTCAGCTCTCAAGCCTCTAGAGCCTCCTCCCAGCCCTCCCAGCGTCCTGCTGGATAGAAATTCAAAACCACCGGCAGGCGTTTTTTTGATTCAGGCCCTGTGATCTGTGCCAGGTCCCCTGTTCCTGGGACTTTGATGTGCGGACTCCTGGCCCCCACCTGGGAAGCTGGGAGGAGGGAAGCCCCGCGGAGCTGTCCCCTGTCCTTGTTCTCCGCCTTGGCAGAGTCCAGTCTGCTTCTCAAGATGATTCGGGGGCCTCCCCGGCAAAAGCTTTGAAGCCTCTTCAAAGGCGGCGGTATTGTGTACAGTCACCGAGTGGCAGAAAGGCCTTGCACCCCCGGCCACGTCCAATTACCGAGCCCGGCACAGGAGCTGCCGCAGCTCTCTCCGCTCTAACCGAAGTTAGAGGGGTCGGTCCCTTGGGAACTGAGCCAGGGCTGGGAGGCCTTAACCTCTGGAAAGCGCATCGACGGCCCCTTCTGCGCCCAAGCTCCCCATCACCCCCACCCCCACCCCTCCAGGGCAGGAGGAAGGGAGAGGACGGGTGCCGGGAACTTCTTCCAAATATCAGGGAGCTTCAGAAGGATCTGGTCCCGGAGTTCCAGTCCTGAGTTCGGGGCCAAGCAAACCAAGGCGGCGGATCTGATATTTATGAAGCGCCTGCGGTGACCACGTGATGCCAGAGGTGGCGCTGCACGGGATGCGAACGTGCCAAGCACAACTTCCGCTCTCCCAGCTTCTCTCCTCTACGCTGCAGGCTCCCGGCCCCTGCGCCCCCTCCCCGGGCGCCCCGGGTTCCGCGGCCTGGGGGAGGGGCACAGCTCAGTGCTTCCCCCGCAGCCCCGCTCCGCTCTTTCCCCGCCCTGCCTCCTGCCTAGGCTGCATTCCCCCAGATCTTTAGTTTAAAAGACGCTAATGCTTTTTCTCCCATCATTTCAGCTTCTCCCATCATTTCAACAGATGCACAGCCTGGTGACTTCAGACCAGGGGCTGAATCTCATCAACAAGAAATCTGAAGCCATTAAAATACAATAAAAGAGAAATTAAATATAATCGCTCTGTAAATTATAACTAATTGAAACATCAATTGTAATTTTTATGATCTGTATTCCGAGTGAGTGATGCCTTGAGTTCCAAAATGAAAGTTAAATGACGGTGACGGTGGAGGTGTCCTGGAATGCCCCCGCCCCCCAGCTTCCACCCCCTCCATAAGCCGACTTCCTTCCCTTCTCTGCCAGACTCCACCCCAAAGTGCTATCTTCTAGAAGCTTCCCCAAGGGAGAAGATCTCACATCCGTGGAGGTCTCAGCTTCCTCTCGTTGGCACTGTTTCCTGTATACGGCCTCTGTATGCTTTTTGTTTCCCTGAAACCCCAAGAAGACCTGGGTCTCCTCCATCTTTCCTGCTCCCACATGGTTGGACCAGAATGTCAGGTCCACCCAACACACGTCCAGCAGTCAGATCGCAAGAATGGAAACAGCTGGAGAGAGTGCCGGGAAGCCCAGATTCTGTGATGTTCCCAGACCTTTCTCATGTCAGCCACACTATGTCAGACTCATCTTGTCCATTCCCCTGCCTCTCTCTCAGCTGGGCCCTGGGGTTCCACAGCACCAGGGCCAGCTTTCCCACTGCTGATCTACCCAAGCAGTGCTGTGATGGGGAAAGTCACACCAGCGCGGGGGCCCTGCTACGTTCCGTGTCTCCTCCCGCCTCCCTCTTTGCCTCTGCAGGTTCATTCCTCTCCATGTGCTGCTCCGTCCACTCCATCCAGGCACCTGGAGGGCACAGGGGGTGCAGGGCGAAGACCAGCAGATCTGCATTCAAAGCTCCTCCACAGAGTAGCAGCGAGGCCGCGGACAAGCCACCCAGCTTCTCTCAAAGACTCCTTTTGTTCAATAGTAACTTCAAGACAATAGCAATACCTACAAGAGAGCTCTGGGGGACTTCCGTGGTGGGCCAGTGGCCAAGACTCCACGCTCCCAGTGCCGGGGGCCCAGGTTCCATCCCTGGTCAGGGAACTAGATCCTGCGTGATGCAACTAAGAGTTCATGTGTTGCAACTAAAGATACCGCATGCCACAATGAAGATCGAAGACCCCGAGTGAGGGAACCAAGACCCAGAGCAGCCAAGTACATACACGTACGTGCGTGCGTGCTTGGTCACTTCAGTTGTGTCCGACTCTCTGTGACCCTATGGACCACGGCCCGCCAGGCTCCTCTGTCCATGGGATTCTCCAGGCAAGAATACTGGGGTGGGCTTCCATTTCCTTCTCCAGGAAGTAAATAGATAAGAAAAGCTACAAACAAGCTAGGTTTGGGAACATCTGGCGACTGCATTTGTAATGCTCTTAGCACAGAACCAAGCATAAAGGAGACGCCGGTTAAACTCCAGCAGTGATCCCTGTCCTGGTGGTCAGAATGCCGCCTGACTCCAGACAGTTTCTGCCCTGCTCATGGCCCATCGGGCCAGGTACGGATCCGGCAGGTGGCCCTGGCTGCCCACACCTTCTCATGGCTGCAGACCCCCCTCGGTTTTTTCAGGAATCAATGGAATTGGGGATTTTGCCAGAATCGGGGCAAGGAAAACAAGACGCCTTTCTGCTGGTGGAGGCAGGTGGGCCCTGGATCCCAGCAGAGCAGCAACCTTCTGCCCAACAGAGGGGACTTGGTCTCTGGGGTGACCAACTTCCAGCTGAAGTAGGAGAAGAGAGAGACAAGGTCGAGAAGCCCAGTCCATTCTCATCGTCTTCCAGAAAGTCTTTTCCTGTAGAAATTTTGCTTTGAGGTTTTGGGGGACTGAGGTGTCAGGAGGATCCCCCAGTGCCCCGTTTCTCATGACCTGACCGGTGTCCAGAGTTGCCCTTCACAGAGCGTAACAGGTGCTTGGCTGATTGTCCTAACGCTGAGCTCACTGGCCCCGGTGGGGCCCTGGGCTCACTGCTGTGATGCCCAGGGGGATGAATCTGGGTCCCCCCTGCCATTACCTGGAACTCAGGTCCCTCATCTGAAAAGATTGTCAGCTACCTGCGGTGCTGCTGTGCGTGTGCGTAGTCGTGACCCTGTGGACTGTAGCCCCCAGGCTCCTCTGACCGTGGGACTCTCCAGGCAAGAATACTGGAGCGGGTTGCCATGCCCTCCTCCAGGGGATCTTCTGGCCCCAGGGGTCCAGCCTGAGTCTCCTGCACTCCAGGCAAGCTCTTCACCGCTGTGCCACCTGGGAAGTCATATATTGTTGTTCACTTGCCCAGTCATGTCTGACTCTCTGTGACCCCATGGACTGCAGCACGCCAGGCCTCCTTGCCCCTCACCATCTCCTGAAGTTTGACCATGTTTGTGTCCATTTCATATGGGAAGCCATGTGTATATATATACCCTGAATTGCTGGATCATATGGGGTAGCTTTAAACATAGGGGCCATATGTTTAATTTTTAAAAAAAAATTTTGGCCAAGCTACACAGCATGCAAGATCTTAGTTCCTTGACCAGGGATCGAACCCATGCCTCCTACCACAGAGGCACAGAGCCTTAACCACTGGACCACCTGGGAAGTCCCGATGTTTAAGTTTTTTAGAAACTGCCAACCTCTTTTCCCAAATGGCTGCACCATTAACACTCCGTAAAGGTAATATAAAAAGGAATTATTAGAAAAATGAAATTTAAATAACTCACCCAAAGAAACCTAATTTCGATTACTATTAAATCATCGGCCATAAAACGTCTTTGTCAACTGCTATGAAAGTTTCTACACGCATCCTCTCGGGGTCTGCACTTACTTGCTGGTGGACAAGTAAGGTGCTGTTCTAAAGCCGGCACTAGCCACAGACTACACTTGTCTCGGCCACACTGTCCCCAGGTGTCCTCACGGCCCCCTCCCATGTCCTAAGCCAGAACATCTCTTAGCATGAAAAGAAGAGCTTTTAATTATCATGCCAGGACACGAGGTATCCACCTGGCCAATGAGGCTGTGTGGTCCCTCAAACGAAGGACCTCAGCCACAGGGAGGTTCTACAGAAAGGGCACGAGAAAACAGAGAGACAAGAAGACGGTGAGCACTAGAGAGGTCTGAGCAATGGGCCCCTCCCTGGGAGCCAGCTGCTCCTCTCCTGGCCCTCAGCCTGTCACCCTCCTGGGAAGCTGCACTGCTGCCGTTTTCTCTAAGGGGAGAGGGCGTCACCCAGCTGAGCAGAGCCACCTCCTGGGCAGGTGACCCTCCTCAAGTCTCAGCTATACGGCTGTTTGTCTGGGATGTTGGCCCCACCGGGTTCCAACAGCCTTGGCCAAGTTTTCAGGACCATGGACAGCATAGTGCCAGTGACGAGGGGCCCCCCGGAGGCCCCTCACTTCAGATGGGGACAGGATCAGACCATGTCCTTGAAGAGTCCTGCAGACTCTCTACCTGTACCCTCAGTGCCCAACCTGGCAAACATTCCATGAGCCAAAGCTTCGTGGCTTCTCAGGGGCTGGTGGGAGCCAGGAAGGCAGCCAGGGAGCCATCTTTCCCTGATAAAACTAGAGAAAGGAGCCATGAGAAGCAAAAACTGTAAAGCCAGTGGCTCCCCGTGTTCCTGGGCTGTGGAGCCGCAGGGTCGCTCTGGGACTGAGCTTTGTGATTCCTGGTTAAAAGCCAGGTTGAATGGGCTTGCTAGGGGAAACTGTTTTTTCGTGAGAGTATATTGCTCTCTGGTGTCTGCAGTGGTAATTTCTTCGGTGGGACAATCTCTCCTTTACGTGCTCCAGGCTAGTGGGGAGAGGGGCTCTGGACAGGGGTCTGATAAGTAGATAGACCGCCACAAGTTATTTTAGGGTAAGAGTCCAACAGGCGTCTTGCATTTCTGGCAGATGGGCTGGGTGACTTCATCAGGTCAAAAGGTCCGACTCCAGCCAGGCTGAGACATGCATAAGTCACACTTCCTGCACAGCCTCCCTGATCCATCCCGGAGAGTCCTCTTAGCAATGCTGACTCCATGCTTATTTTCCCTTTCCCAGCCTTCACACTATTTACTGACATTTGGGGCCAGATCACCTGGAGTCCATCCTGGGCACTGGAGGGGTGTCAAAAGTCCAGCATCCTCGGTCCCTACTCACTCTCCTCCCAGGTTATAACCCCCAAGATGTCTCCAGTCACTGCCCCTGTATCCCTGGGGGAGGGGAGAGCCAGTGGATTAGCCAGCTGATAAGGAGAACTGCTCGGTGGCCAACAAAGCAGAGAATGGAGGATTCAGTGTGCTGGCCCAGGGATCCTGGCAGAGATGCTTACATCGTACCAGAGACAGGGGGATGAAGTTTAGCTCAGGAGACCCCAGCACCTGTCGGCCTCTCCCAGGATGAAACAGGAACTCAGGAATTCACAGGAGGTCAGCTGCAGGAAGCAGATGGCCCTGAGTGGCCTCAAACCAAGGGCAGCATTCACCCCCTGCCCCATGGAGATAAGAGGAAGACGCTACTTGCTGGAGCCTTCCTATGGCAGGGATCGGAGTTCAATTAAAGTGATTAGCATGGTTTGTTTAGATTCCACAGCTGCCTACAACCCACCTGGCCTTACTGTGAGTTCAGAGAAATCAAGGAGGGGCATGGGGGGAGGGGAGTCAATTCAGCCCAAATTGAAAATGTCCTCCTGTAATTACGAGATTGGAGAATATCCACTGAGGGGATCAATAATGGGAAATCTAAGTACCACTGTGCGCCAAGATTACAGTTTTCCAATCGTTCCATCTTGGATTTTAATTTTCTCTCTCATCATCACGTCGCCATAAGCGGAGATCCCGCACAGCCTAACATCCCAGCTTGAGAGAGGTGGGCCGGGAGGCAGGACCAAAGCAGGGTTAGTCCAGGCACGCTGGACTCTCTGCATGAAATCTTTATGGCCACATAACAAATTACTCCAAATGTAGTGGCTTCGAACAAGACACATTTATGACACTAAAGCTTCTGCGGGTCGGCAGTCTGATCACAGTCTAGCTGAGGCCTCTGCTGGGGTCTCACCAGGCTGCACTGAGGTGTGGCTGGGACTGGGGTCTCCTCCGAGGCTTGGAGTCCCCTGGCAAAAACACATGGTTCTTGGTAGGATCCATTTTTCCTGACAGCAATAGAATTCCTAGCAGCTTGCTTCTTTAAAGTCCAGCAGGAAAGTTGGGGAGGGGGGGGCCTCTGATTTCTGGTCCCTCTCCCTGACTAGATGAGGCCCACCAGGATAATCTCCATTGTGATGAACTCATCGTTAACTGTTTAGGGACCTTAATGACATGCAAAAGTCCTTTGCCTTTGCCGTAGTCTCTGGGTGAGAAGCAAGTTAGAGGCCCCACCTGCACTCAAGGGAGGGGAATTTTGAAGGGTGTGGGTCACTGGAGGTCATCTGAGAATCCTGCCCCTCACACCTCCCACTGGAGTGCCTCGCCAAGCCCTCCTCCCCCAAAGGCAAGGAATCAGGCCATGGGAGGGTGGCACCGCCTGGTGAACCCAGCAGCCAGCCAGGATTGAGAGCCTCCCCACTTGGGAGAGGAGATGGAGAACGCAATCAAAGATCTGACGCAATCGGATGCCGGTGCTTGTCTCCCGGTCTCCGGTCTTCTCCGTGTCCCAAGCCCCTGCCAGGATCCCGGCTGCCCTGACCTGGGAGCCCTGACGAGCTACCTTCCNTGCAATCAAAGATCTGACGCAATCAGATGCCGGTGCTTGTCTCCCGGTCTCCGGTCTTCTCCGTGTCCCAAGCCCCTGCCAGGATCCCGGCTGCCCTGACCTGGGAGCCCTGACGAGCTACCTTCCTTCTTCCCAGGATGCTGAGCACAGGAAGAGACGCAGGGAGCTCCTCCAGGCTGGATGGGGACAGGGACCCGGGATTTGGGAGCCCAGTCAGCATTCTAACAATTTCCCCACATTTCTGCTCAGGTGCCTCCTTCCTCCTTCAGCACCCAGCTTAGATGTCACCTGGGTGAATCTCAGACAACCCTGCTCAGGGCCAGCATCCATAATTTGCACCGTACTGATCTGCCCTTGATTCTTATCTTTGAGTCTCTCTTTCATGGTGGCACATATATGACTTAGGATTAGTTTCAGCTAAGTAGGAAACAAAAAAAAAGTAGGACGTCAAGAAACACCTGGAGGAACAGGCAAATTTGGCCTTGGAGGACAGAATGAAGCAGGGCAAAGGCTAATAGAGTTTTGCCAAGAGAACGCACTGGTTATAGCAAATACCCTCTTCCAACAACACAAGAGAAGACTCTACACATGGACATCACCAGATGGTCAACACTGAAATCAGATTGATTATATTCTTTGCAGCCAAAGATGGAGAAGCTCTCTCTATACATTCAGCAAAAACAAGACCAGGAGCTGACTGTGGCTCAGATCATGAACTCCTTACTGCCAAATTCAGACTGAAATTGAAGAAAGTAGGGAAAACCACTAGACCATTCAGATACCCCTAAATCAAATCCCTTATGATTATACAGTGGAAGTGAGAAATAGATTTAAGGGACTAGATCTGATAGACAGAGTGCCTGATGAACTATGGACAGAGGTTCATGACATGGTACAGGAGAGAGGGATCAAGATCATTCCCATGGAAAAGAAATGCAAAAAAGCAAAATGGCTGTCTGAGGG
>SJYR01000299.1:1002165-1034986 GCA_006410655.1 Kobus ellipsiprymnus
ACCCCCCCATCCCCCGCTAAAAGCACCAGCCCCATGCCCACAGCCTGCCTCTTTCCCTCCCTCCGCGTCCTTTCCCCAGGTAACCAAATTCAGCCAGAGGCATCCTGAGCTCTCCCCCCGGGGCTGAAAACCTTTAAGGTTTAATAAACAAACCCCAGCCAGGATGGTTTAAAGGCCAGCCCTGCCGGCAGCAGACGGCATGGGCCTCTTGGGGGCCTCTTGGAAATTATATGAGATGGTAGATATGAGAGCACCCCGTCAGGTATGAAATACCATACAAATATTACCTCTAATTTATGTAAGTGCTCTCAGCCGGAGGTTTTAGGATTCGAGGCAGAAAACGCCCGGTTCCTTCCCTTTCCATTTCCAGTCACGGCCTCAGCACCCTCGTGTGGCCACTGGTGGGAACTACACCCAGGGCTGGGCGGCGATCTTCCGATGGGGGGAGGCAAGCAAGATGGTTCTGATTCTCAGTGAGCCATTTGGGGCTTCACAGCAGCCCCGTGAGAGAGGAGAGGGAGGTAGTGATCCCCGCCCCCCAACACACACACACACACACACACACACACACACACACACACACACACACACCCCTTGCTTTAGAACAAGTGAAGGAGACGAGACTCGAAGCAGGCACGGGTTTTTGCAGAATGATGTCTGCCGTGGACAAGCCCAGCTTTGCAGAACAGCGTCGAGTGGGAACGGCCATTTGGGGAGCCCTCCTCTACCTCCTCCTGCCTCCCGGCTCTAACAGAAACCATGAACTCCCACGGGCACCCCCAGGAGGACCATCATGCCTGCGGTCACACCCCTTGCTGTTCGGGACTCAGGTTGGATGAAACACCAAATCCCAACAGCCGGGTTATTCCCGTCCAGGTCCTGGCACGGAAAGAGTTCGCGCATGCGTGCTCAGTTGCTCAGAAGTGTCCAACTCTTTGCAACCCCGTGCTCTGCAGTCCCTCCAGGCCCCTCTTTCCATGGGATTGCCCAGGCAAGAATACTGGAGTGGGTTGTCATTTCCTTCTCCAGGGGATCTTCCCAGCCCAGGAATTGAACCCATGCCCCCTACGGCTTCTGCATTGACAGGCAGATTCTTTATCCCTGAGCCACCAGGGAAACCCCATTAAACACAGTTTGAATGAATGGAATGAATTGAAAGAGAGGAAACATGGAGGCTTGGGAAGTTCTTTCAGGCCCTTCAGATCACGCCCTGTGTCAGAAGGGCCCTCTGCCCACTGTGAGGTCTGTGCTGATTTCTTGGCCAGTGCAGGTCTCCTTCCCATGTGCCCTGGCAGCTGCAGAGGCATCTAAACTGGGCAGCCTTCAGGGGTGGCCAGGCCCGGCTAGGGGTGGAGGCTGTGTGCCTGGCCCGCTGGGGCAGGGTCGAGCAGCCCTGAGGCTGGCAGGATGATTGGGGTGGGGGGGAGGGAGGGTCGGCAAGGAGAGAAGTGAAGGCTTCCTGCAGCTCTGGACACGCCCTCCACCCACCTCCAGCCTTCAGACCAAACAGCCACCCCCTGGCTGAGACCCCCCCCTCCCTGGCCTTAGGACACCGACAGTAGCCCTCCTCATTTTCACGGCCACCGTCTTGGAAGTTCCAACCCATCCTCCACGCTTCATGGCCAGAGTGACTTGGTAACGGCAACCTGGGCCAGGCTCTTAAATCCAGGGGCCTTCATCTCCTCCGAGGTCCTCCCTGGGCCCCTCGCAGAGTTTAGAGTATGGGCATCACCAGGGAGGTGTCTGTCGAATGCAGCATCCCGGGCTCCACCCAGAGACGCAGGCCGTCTCCCAGGACCAGGGCTCTGGCTCCCATCTCCACTGTTTCCTGTGGGGCTCACCCTCTCATGACAGAGGGACGCCTTCCCTCCAGGCTCCTAGCTTCACCTTTCAGTGACTGCAGCTGATTTTACTATTTGTCCCCTTGGGAAGCTGGGAAAAGCCTTTGGTACTTGAATACAGAGGTCTTTGTTACTAGATGTCGATGGTCTTTTCTTAGGCAATTCAAGAGGGTGAACATCTGTCTCTGGGGTTGCTGCCAATAGGGAAGTTCAGGGACTTCCCTGGTGGTCCAGCGGTTAGGGAGCCGCCTGCCAGTGCAGGGGACATAGGTCGGGGAAGATCCCACGTGCCACGAGGCAACCAAGTCCTAGGGCCACAGCTACTGAGCCCACACTCTAGGCCTTGTGCTCCACAGCAAAGAAGCCGCCCAGTGAGAAGGCTGAGCATCGCAGCTAGAGGACAGCCCCGGCTCACCGCAGCTAGAGAAGAGCCCAAGCAGCATGAAGACCCAGTGCAGCCAAAAACAGAATGAGTTAAATTTAATTTCAAAAAGACCATGGGCTCAAGTCCCAATCTGAATTGCACAGCTTCACTGGGATATTTATTTATTTTTAAGTGTGAAGGTGAGGTAGCGGGGTTCAGCCCCTCTCCCTGCCCCCATGCCTGTCCTGTAGGTCCTGCGGAGGGGAGCAGCACCAGGCATTCACGCAACAAATATTCTGTGGACCTACTATGTGCTGGGCTTTGCTTTGTCCACATTGGTTCTCCCTCCCGTCCTCCCTTTTCCCCTTCCCTAGCTCTCCATCCCTCTCTCCATCCCTTCATTCATTCATCCAACCACCCCTCCGTCAATCCATCCACCCTTCATATAGTGAATGGTCTGGATGGATGCTGCATCTGCCTTAAGGATCATCCATGGCAGCTCTGAGCGACTCTCTTGCTTTATGAGCATTGCATTTGGAGAGTTATCAGCAGCACGCAGAACCTCATTCTTGCCTTTGTTAAAAATTTTTGAAAATTGGTGCAGATGTATGAAAAGTTTAACACTGCCGCACAGTCTATGGAGAGGCGCGTGGGAGTAACTACCGCACGAGTGACGGGTGACAGGAGGCAGAGATGCAGGGTCCCGCCCGGAGGAGAGGGGAGAGCTGAGCGCTGAGGATGAGCAGGACTTAGTATCAGAGGGGAGGATACAGGCAGACGCCTAGACTCGGGAAGTGCGCGTGGGAAACCCGCTGGCTGGGCTGAAAAGGCCGGTGCTTCTGCCAGAGCAGTAGGGGAGAAAGGGCCAGGAAGGCAGCAGTGCAAGACGAGGGGGCTGCCGGATCAGCCTGGTGGATCTCAGAGTGTCTTTCTCGGGTCCCTGGTGGCTCAGACAGTAAAGAATCTGCCTGCAATGCAGGAGACCTGGGTTGGATCCCTGGGTCAGGAAGATCCCCTGGAGGAGGAAATGGCAGCCCACTCCAGTATTCTTGCCTGGAAAATCCCATGGACAGAAGAGACTGGCCGCCTACAGTCCATGGGGTCGAACAGAGGCAGACAGGACACTGAGCAACTAACAGTTTCACCTTCTCAGTTCAGAGCTGAGGCATCCTGACCTTCAGATAATCTCAGATTAGGCCCCTACCAATTAGCCTTTCTCATGGTTAACACCCAGATGCATCTGTAGTCACAGAAATACAGTCTGGCTTCTTTTAAAAGGCTCTCCAGCACAATTAGAGGATCTCGCGATCTCCCAGGGGCAAGGGCTGCAGGTTTATCTTTCCCTGTATCTCCAGCATCTCTAGGAAGATGCTCGACCTGGGCTCGTCTAATGGGAGGAAAGCGAGGAGGGAGGGAGGTGAGTTCAAAGTGACGTTCACAGTAAAGGACTCCTCTTCAGGTGGACTGCTCTGTAATAAGGCCCACAGGGCAATTACATTCCGATGTGCAGTTATTAAATGGGAGGGAAGAAACAAATATAATAAAATGTAGACATTTGTAAGGAGGTTAAAAATAAAATTAAAGTGGAGGATAAAAATAAAATCGATAACCTCAGGCTTCCCGGAGCCTGCCAGTTCTCTAAGAGCTGAGGGTAAATTTGTGCCAAGAAAATAAAATGCCAAGTATGGGATGGAGGCTGCGAGGGAGCAAAGGGGCAAAGAGAATGCTGCCTTCTCAGAGCTGCCAGCGTGTTGCAGGTGCACACACAGCCTCAGGAGGAAGTGGTCAGGAGTCTGGGAGCGTGTGTTCGTGTCTTGATGTCACCTCTCCCAGCAACTGACAAGCCTTCATTCTCCCCTGGGTAAGACTGGAGTAAGTGACCAGGCCACCTGAGGATCACAGAGGCCTTGTGGGTGAAGTGCTTAATGCAGGGGCTGCCCAAGGAGTATTCCACAGAGGTCAGCTATTCCAGGTTTTAACTTGCTTTTGTAGTACCCGTTATTCATTTATTGCTGCACCACCAGCAAGTGGGATCTTAGTTCCCTGACCAGGGGGGTCTAACCCACATCCCCTGCAGTGGAAGTGCAGTCTTAACCACTGGACCACCAGGGAGTTCCCAATGGTATCAGTTCTTAAATGGACTTCCCAGGAGGTTCAGTGGTACAAAAAACCGGCCTGCCAGTACAGGAGCGGTGAGTTCAATGCCTAGGTCAGGAAGAGCCCCTGGAGAAGGAAATAGCAATCCACTCCAGTATTCTTGCCTGGGAAATTCCATGGATAGAAGGAGCCTGGCAGGCTGCAGTCCATGGGGTCACAAAGAGTCAGACACGGCTGAGCAACTTCAGCTTCACTATTCACTTTCCTGCATTGGAGAAGGAAATGGCAACCCATTCCAGTGTTCTTGCCTGGAGAATCCCTGGGACGGGGGAGCCTGGTGGGCTGCCGTCTATCGGGTCGCACAGAGTCGGACACGACTGAAGCGACTTAGCAGCAGCAGTAGCAGCTGCTGGGAGATACTCAGGACAGAGGAGCTGGTGTGCATGTTCCTGGGGTTGCAAAGAGTCGGACATGACAGAACAACAACCCTTCATTTAAATGAAAAACACCTCTGCCTAGATGCCCAACTGCTGCTGCTGCTGCTAAGTCGCTTCAGTTGTGTCCGACTCTGTGCGACGCCATAGACGGCAGCTCACCAGGCTCCCCCGTCCCTGGGATCCTCCCGGTAAGAACACTGGAGTGGGCTGCCATTTAGCACAGAGGCCTGATGAAAGTAGTTGATAATAAGTCCTAACACAGGTCTTCAGACTGGGTCTGAAATAAAACCTAACAAAGGCAAAGAGGGATTTGGGTGGAGGAATAGAGACGGTTAAGAGTGGGGGCCGGAGGCGGCCCGCTGCGTTCAGGAAGCTGTACTGTTAATCTAGGCCAGAAGAGGGCAGAAAGGCAACCATGTGAAGGGCAAACGCCTGTGTGGGTTCTTGACCCTCTGCAGACACCGTACCCAGCTTCCTCTGGGGCACGGTTTAACTGCCCGGAAGCGGAAGTCTCTCCCTTTTCCGTTCTCTTCGCTTCTCGCTCTTTGACGTGAGTCTCTAGAGCCGTATGTGGGGAATGGGGTCGTAATCCGTGGTCATCCTCGCCGGGTGCTATCTGAGGCCCCCGGTGCTGGGCTGAAGGTGTTGCGGGGGAGGGTGGGGTGCGACGGGGCCGGCATTTCGGGGGTACGGGGCGGGGAGGCAGGGCCGCCGCCAGTGTCCGCGCCCCCGTTGACGCCGCCAACGCTTGTCTTCCCTGCAGGTTCCGGCCGCGCGCCCCGCGCCTCGTCGCTATGGTGAGTACGACGCCCACTTGGGGCTCCCCGCGGGGGGCGCAGGCAGGGCGGCCTCTGCGAGGGTCTTCAGGGGCCCCGGAGGGGCTGCCGGGGTTGGGCACCCCAGCAGATGCGTCTCAGCGGCCGATTGCCTTCGCTCTGTGTTGCAGCCGCGCAAAATTGAGGAGATCAAGGACTTCCTGCTCACAGCCCGGCGCAAGGACGCCAAGTGTAAGTGGGAGCCCTGGACGGGAGGCGGCGGTCGCGGGCTCCGGGACGCCCCCCGGAACGGCGGGCGGGCGCCGGCGGCCGCTTCTGCCCTCGTCTGCTGTCGGGGTTCGGGGGTCTCAGCCTGTCTCCCGTAAGACAAGGGGCTTGGTCCGGGGTGTGTTCTCTTCCTTCCTTAAGGAGGGTCCCCAGGGGTTTTTTGTTTCCTGGTGTGTGTGGGGTACTGTGAACGGATGTGAAGAGCTGACTCGTTGGAAAAGATCCCGGTTTGGGGAAAGACTGAAGGCAAAAGGAGGAGGCGGCAGAGGATGAGATAGTTAGATAGCATCACCGACCTAGTTGACAGGAGTTTGCGCAAACCCCGGGGGATAGTGGAGGTTCCTGCTCGGGGACCTCGGGAAACTCAGGTTTCACAAACGCGGAGTCAGTGCTGCGTGTCGGGCTCAGGGCCGAGGACAAGCTCTGTTCCCAACGAACTGCGTCATTTTTCTTCTCTGCGTGTTGGTGTCCAGGTTTATAAACGAAGGGGAAGGGTCACGGATAGACACGTGGAGCAGCAAGTCTTTCACTGACATGTGCCCGCCCCAGCTGCCTGTGTTTTCTCTCTTTTTACCCTGATGTGAGAGGGAGTTCTCGCGTCTCTTTGTAGAAGGGGGTTTGGGGAGCTCTTGGTCAGCACTGGGTTTGGACTCGCATGTGCAGCTTCAACACGTCTCTTTTGGGGCTGCTACTTGCAGTTTCCTTCCCCTCCCAGATACATCCTAAAGGGGAGGTTGGGAAAGTAGAGTACTCTTGGCCGGACGGGTTAAGGTGGGTAAGGCACTGAGGTCTCTGATGCCCTGTCTCAGTGGTGGGGTGAAGCCGTGGCTCACGGGAGAGCCTTTTGGGGATTTGGGTGGGGGGGGGCGAGAATCATAGTTGTGTCCCTGTTACCTGTAACAGGTACTGTGGGAACTGCAGGTGACCACGTGCTTGTATTTTTTATTTACAGTCATATGCAAAGAGAAACTATCAGGTCAGCTTTAGTCCAGACCAGGGAATTTGCGGCCACTTCCTGGGTTGAAAGGCCAGCTCTCCCAGTGGGTAACTCTCTGACCCACCATTTCCTCTGTAGCGGGGGGGTGATCATTCCTGTCTCACAGGATCGGTGGCAGGATGAGACCAGATGGCCCGGCAGAGAGTCTTAGCAGAGTGAGCGGGTGACTCCAGACCCACCCGACTGCTTTGCGTGGCTCCCCTGTTGCGGGGCTTGATGCTACCGTGTGACCTGGGAAGCCAGGGGTCATGTTCCCCTGGATATGATAGGGTGCCCAGGAAGTCTTTTCTGGGTAAACTTAAAGTTGTCTTCACCGTTGTAATTGTAACATAGACAAGGTGAAGCTCACCGTTTTGGGTGTGCAGCGTATGTGCTGTGTTTGCCTGTATTCACATTGTAGGGCAGCCATGCTTTTTGAGAAATTCTCATCTTGCAAAACTAAAACCCTGTAACCCATTAACCGAGAGTCCCCAGCCATTTTACACCAGGGACCAGTTTTTCCACGGGCTTGGGGAGCTGGGCTTCACCCATCGCCCACCTCCTCCCGGGCAGCCTGGCTCCTCACAGGCCCTGGACCAGTACTGGTCTGTGACTCTCTCCCCTGGCGACCACCGTTCTTCTGCCTCTGCTACTGTCTCTTCTGCCCTGACCACTCTCAGTGCCTCACGTGAGTGAAATCAGGCATATTTGTCCCTTCATGACCGGCTTAGTTCATTTAGCATAATGTGGACATTTAGGTGGTTTCTGCCTTTGCCTCTTGTGAATAATGTTGCTGTGAGTTTTGATGTGAAATCGCTCTTGTCCCTGCTTTCAGTTCTTCTGAATATATTCCTGTAAATACAATTATTGCATCATATGTTGTTGAGTAAACATTTTTTAAGAGTTGCTTATGTCTGACCTTGTGAGAGTTCAGTTTATAGGTGTATAGCAGCTGCTAGGGACAACACAGTATATTCAGCTTTGAGAGGAATGTTAAGATAGCAGAATAGCTTGGTTTGAATAAATATCCACAGTTCTGATTTACTAGAATGTGAGCCAGGGCAGCCGGTGTCTTGGGCAGGCTCAGGCATAGTTTCTGCTTCCTGTGACATACCCGACCCCTTCAGCAGTTACTGGCAGAGATGGAGTTGCCTGTCGTGTGGCCAAGTCAGCCTGTTGCATGGGAGTCAGAATGAGCAATTTGACAGGTGCCAGACATGAGTCACCTGGAAGGGGCTGTCCTCCCACCTGCGGAGTAGCTCCTGGCCTCATAGAAATGCATTGACGCTTGTACATAATCAGATTGTTCAAACTGCACGCTGTTGAGTTTGGGGCACACTTGGGGCTCTTTATTGTCCAAGCTGTGGTCCTGATAGAGAATTTTAAAGCCGTATAAGGTGATACTGGACGTGTATCACCGTGCCAGATGCTGCTGCTAAGTCACTTCAGTCGCGTCCGACTCTGTGCAGCCCCATAGACGGCAGCCCACCAGGCTCCCCCGTCCCAGGGATTCTCCAGGCAAGAACACTGGAGTGGGTTGCCATTTTCTTCTCCAGTTCGTGAAAGTGAAGTCGCTCAGTCGTGTCCGACTCTTGCTGCTGCTGCTAAGTCGCTTCAGTCTATCCGACTCTGTGCGACCCCATAGACAGCAGCCCACCAGGATTCCCCGTCCCTGGGATTTTCCAGGCAAGAGTACTGGAGTGGGGTGCCATTGCCTTCTCTGTGCCAGATGCTACTTGTGTTACAAATACAGACCTTAATTCAGGTTCTAGAGTATTGATACAAGGGAAATGTGGATTTCTGACACTGAGGTCAGAGGTGGGGGGGTGGGTCTTATTTTCTGTTGATCAGAGGGACCGCGAGGGAGGTAAGCGCAGCGGTCACGGGCACCGCTTTGTGCAGAAGTAGCAAACAGCAGGTGGACTGCGACTTCTCTCTCCTGTGACACGGTCTTATTACTACTCTGGTCTCTCTGGTAGCCGTCAAGATCAAGAAAAATAAGGATAATGTGAAGTTTAAAGTTCGATGCAGCAGATACCTTTACACCTTGGTCATCACAGACAAAGAGAAGGCCGAGAAGCTGAAGCAGTCCCTGCCCCCCGGTGAGTAGCTGGAAGCCTCGGGGGTGCGGACAGCCCGAGGTGCAGGGGCGGGGGCTGGCTGTGTCATGGGCTTGTTTCCCGACTTGTTTCCAGAATCAGGAGAGTCCCTTCTGTGCTTTGTCTTAACTGCTCCTGCCAGAGGTGTCATGTGGGCGGTTCTCAGAAGTCAGACCCAGAGGGAGCCGTGCCTTTCTAATATAGCATCATGCCAGCTGGCACTCACCCCCTGGGCCACTCATTTCATCCTCACCATGGCCCTGCAGGGTAGGGAGGTGCTGGGATTGATGGCCCCCGTTCCCACTGGTTGAGAAACTTGGTGAATACAGCAGATGATGGGGGTGGATTAAGCAGAGGGGCCATCCTGGTGGTGGAAGGCCCAGCAGAGCAGCTGGGAGCTCAGAGCCCAGCCAGGGTTCCACAAGCTACATCTTCACAGTGCAAGTCAGCCAGCGCCGCTTCTTGTGTGAGAGTTAACTGTGTTTTTATTTTCAAACACTAACTTAATGTTTGACACAGACCTTCCTGATGGGCTTAATTTCTGAGCTCTGTGAGCCCTCTTTAGCCTAAGTGCCAGATCCAGACAGGCAGTAGTAACTCCGATGAGTCGAGTCATTTGATTGGCTCACATTTATGTGTCTTTGCCTCTAGGTTTGGCTGTGAAGGAGCTGAAATGAACCGCATACGCTGCTTTGAACTGTATTAAAATTTTTAAAATTCTCAAAATGGCCTTTGTCTTTGAGAACGGGGGTGGGTGGGTCCTAACTTGCTGATGGCTTCTGGTGGGAATAGCGTGGGGGTCGAGGCTGGGCTCCCTCGTTACCTCCCCTATCTTGGGCTGTGATCCCTCCCAGGGGACATTAAGCCATCTGTTTTTTTAAGTCTTAATTTTGAAAGTAAGGAGAAATAGGCAGTTAAAGGAGTCAGATACTGATGGAAATAAAGCCAGTCTCCACTCCTGAGATTTAAAAGTCACTTAGGTAAAATAAGCTCCCCAGTGATGAAAATGATAGTTTGAAGTTGATCAGCCTTCTCAGAAGTGGCAGTAAATGAAGCTGGCTTTTCCTCAGAATCCTTGGAATGTGGGCGGCTTTTGTTTCTGCCATGTTGAAATGTGTTGCCACTGGAGAAGGGCCCCTTCCCTTAGACTGATGGGAGCTGAGGCAGAGTGCTGGGAAAAGCAGGCTGGTGACCACCCCTCGGCAGCCCGAGACGGGGCTGTGGCGGGGATGCCTCTATGCCAAGGGCTGGAGGCTGAGGCTCCCACAGGACCTGTGCCGGGCACCTGTGGAATAGTATCAGACTCTGTTTTCTACTTAAAGTGTGTGCTTGAAGCACGTGGCCCTCCTCCTCTGTGGGGAAAAGATGGGGGTCCTCTAACTGAGGCAGGAGCGGGTGTGGAGGCAAACTGCCCTGCCAGCTGGCAGATACCCACCAACCACATGCACAGGTGGGTGTGTGAAATTTTTTTCTGCAGACCTTGGTTCTCAGGCACAGAAAAATCAGTCCCTGTGTGTTTACTGAGTAGAGCTCAGGAGTGGTGCCAGCTGTTCACCAGATTAACGCAGCTGGAAGGACAGTTTAGATGAGAGTTTCCAAGAAGGAGCTGAGAATGGAGGTGAGTGGGTGTCAGCCCAGCAACAGAAGCCCTGGGAGCCAAAAGACCGACGGGAAATCCAGATGACGCTTACGGGGAGGAGCCAGGAATTGGCCCCGGGCCCCAGGCAGTGGAGTGTGGCTGTGAGGGTGGAACACGCCTGCTGGCTCGGGCGTGTGACAGCTGGGTCCCAGCCGGGCCTGGCTCCCAGGGGCTCATCCTGCGTCCACTCCCTGCTGGCTTGCTGGCCTTGATCTTTGGTGTGCCTTTTCCACACGTGGCAAGTTGCTTCGGTTGTGTCCAACTCTGCGACCATATGGACCGTAGCCTGCTGATGGTGGTCCTGTCCTCGTCAGACTTTGATTACATATGCAAAGGTTTATTTCTGAATTCTGTCCCTGCCTCACCCCACCCGCACAGTTCCCAACCCTGGGAGGGCTCCATAGGCTTCTGTCTGCCACATCCTGGAGNCTGTCCTCGTCAGACTTTGATTACATATGCAAAGGTTTATTTCTGAATTCTGTCCCTGCCTCACCCCACCCGCACAGTTCCCAACCCTGGGAGGGCTCCATAGGCTTCTGTCTGCCACATCCTGGAGCCGCCAGGGGAGCGGTAAAGCACAGATGGGGTTCGGAGGCAAGAGCGCCTTCAGCAGGGGTCCCCGTGGTTGTAGGTGTCTGCCGGTTGGCAGGGCAGTTCGCCTCCACAGCCCCTCCTGCCTCAGTGCGAAGGCCCCTCATCCTTTCCCCCGCAGAGGAGGGCCGCGTGCTTCAGGCACACGTTTTAAGCAGAGAAAATAGCCTGGCAAGATTGCGCAGGTGCCCTCATGGGTCCTGTGGACGCCTCGGCCGTTGGCAAGGCGGTATTCCCGCCACAGGCCCCGCCCGGTGCTTGCCAGCCTGCTTTTCCCAGCCCTCTGCCTCAGCTCCCGTCAGTTTATGGCAAGAGCCCCTTCTCCGGCGGTTTTCGAGCCCTGCGCTAAGAATGAAACAGCGCCTTTCTTGGCGCGGTGTTCCGGGCCGGCCACAAGGTGGCGCCAGAGTCCGGCAAGTGAGGGCAGGGGCCAGGGGCGGTCTCAGCCCGGTTCCCATCCGTACATCTAAGGAGCCGAGTGCCTGAGGTGCCTGGCAGTTTCTCTCCTAGGAATTCTACGGCACGTGAGGTAGTGAAGTGCGTGTTTGGTTTTCTTCTGGGAGAAGTGCCCTCTGGGGCTCTGGTTGTGACCAGACCCAGATGGGGCGCCTTCAGCGGCTCCCAGTCTTGCCCGCCCTTTCACCGTCCCAGCTTCCCAGGAAGAGGACGGCTTGGGCTCCCTTTGTCCTAGCGCATTGCGCAGAGACCAGCCCCAGCTCCTAGGATACAAGGCCTGCCGGCATTTGTCTAGAGAAGGCACCCTTTCATGCTGTGGGTCTCAGCCCTGGCCTCTACCTCCCAGCCACTCGGGGTCCTCTAACGATTCACACCATGGTGTCCAGGGCTGAGTCCAGAGATTCTGTGTGAGTTGGCATGTCCAGGGCCCACCGCTGCCTTGCTGAGGTCAGCCCACAGCTTGGGTGAGCTGGTTCTGGCCCCGCCAGCTGAATGGGGAGTGGCGTGGGCAGGAGGGCTGGTCAACCCTGGAATGAGTCCCTGGGAGGGCTCACGGTTGCTTTCTGCTGCCCACTTCTCTGGAGGCCTCTGGTCTGCTGGGTGCAGACTGGCCAAGCAGGTTTGTGTTCAGGATGCACCCCGAGGCTGTGGTGGTGGCCAGCTTCTGCTTACCGTCAGCATCAAGTGTGGGGTGCGGCCCCCTGCCCCCGCGTGCCCCTACTCTGGGCCCAGCCCCCGCCCAGGACAGGTGGGCTCACTCCCTCCCACTCACAGGGAGGCAGACGCCCTCCCCCACTCCTCTCCCCTACGGCACTTGAGTTCACAGTTGTGACTCTAATCTTCTAGAGGAACGGCAAATCCTCCTAACTTCCGGGTCAGGGAGGCCAGGAGCAGCAGCTGCAGCCCGGGGAGGGGCCGTGTCTGTGGCACCAGGCAGTGCCAGCCCCGGGGGCCCGGCCTGTGAGGTCACTGCTGAGCGCCCCCGAGGGCCCTCCAAAGTCGCTCCAGGTGTCCGCCCTCCTCAGCGGCCAGCATGGCTGGTTCAAGACCAGATCCCTTGCCAGGGTCCATGGGGCCGTACTGGCCCACCTTGCCAGCTTCTCTTTTAAGAAAAAAACTATAAAGGCTAGCTGAGATGCAAGTTACAGTGAAATTCACCCTCCTTGGTATCCAGTTCTCTGTATTTTGTACTGCAGTCCAGAGAAAAGATTTTCATCCCCCCACCCCAGTTCCCTCTTGCACCCCAGTTCTTGGCAGCAGCCACGGGAGTTTCCAGCATCTCCTTGTCACTCTCCTGGCTGAGTTTGGACTCACTGATTCCCCAATGTGCCGTGCGGGCCTTGGGCCCTGATCTCACCATGTACTGTCCCCCTGCTCAGAATTCAGCCTTCTTCCCAGGATGCCCTGAGTTAACTCCTTCACATCCTTCAGCTCTCACCTCGTGTCATTTTTCAGGAAATGTCCCCGCACCCCAGATTCAGTCCCAGTTTACAAACCAATGCTGGGCTCTGGAAGGCACTTGGGGGTGGGTGGGGGTTTGTAATTAATCACCATGTGGGATAAAGGCTGCCTCCCCCCACCTTTAAACTTCAGACCCCATGCAGGCAGGAATGTGTGTTTTGTTCATCAGTGTATCCCCTAGAGCAGAGAAGGTGCTCAAAGTTTGTTGAATTAATGAAAGGAAATCCCAATGACGGGAACGGGGCTCCCCAGCATCGGAGACGGATGGCTGCAGTTCTGGGAACCTTGACCAGGACTGTGACCTGGAGGAGAGAAGTGTCAACTGTTAAACAGGGCTCCGTCTCCCAGTCCTGGGTCTCTAAGGGAAGGGGTGTGTACTCTGTACTCCCCTAGTCATCCATGGAGTTTCACCTTCATCCACCTGGTTCCCCAAGCCAGAAACCTAGGGGTCTCCCCACCTCACACACCTCACCCCCACCCCACACTACCACTGATCAGACTGCCAGCAACACAAGCCTGATCTTCTCAGGACCCCTTCACTCCTCTACTTCCCCATCACTGACCTCAGACGGCCCTTTACCCAGTCTTGGACCCTATCCCAAGACTTACCCTCTCCTGGCCCCACGCCTCCTGCAATCAGCGCTGTTTGGGTTGTGGGACCGCAGTCCGTTTCTGCCCACGAGGCTCTGTTGGACCTGGGACTGCACCCCCCACAAGCCCCACCCCGGCATCCTGATGCGCTGACCCTGCCCTGCCTTCCTACAGAGCACCGCTGAGCTAGCGCCTGTCCTTCTGTGGGTACCGCTACCACCTGCCACTAAACCACAATCCCTGCCCAGCCAGACTTTCCATCAGCTTTTGTTCACGGACAGAACAACGTCTGGCACCTAGTAGGCCCTCAGTTAATTTGTGTTCTCAAAGGCTCGGACATCTCCCTGGGAGGTCTAGCCCATCCTGGTGTTCCCAGGCTCCCTCCCCTCCCTCAGGCTCCAGGGTCTCTCCCCTGGGAGGTTGGGGCCCTCCAACCAGCTCCTTCTTTCAGCTGGGACCCCTTAGTTGTTTGGGCAGATGACCTGGGCGCTCCCAGGGCAAGACCATGTTTACAGAGTGGACGCTCAATCCCGGATGAGAGTGAATTTAGAACTAGTGACCCAGGGACTGGGTCCCTTCGGTCCAGTCCTCAATCTGTCAGTTCATGCTAAGTCACTTCAGTCGTGTCTGACTCTTTGAGACCCCATGGACTATAGCCCACCAGGCTCCTCTGTCCATGGGATTTTCCAGGGAAGAATACTGGAGTGGGTAGCCATTTCCTTCTCCAGGGGATCTTCCCAACCCAGGGATCGAACCCACTTCTCCCGTGTGCCTCCTGCATTGGCAGATGGGTTCTTTACCACTAGCACCACCTCTACCCTCTGAAAGCGCCAGAACAGTCAGCCTCACCTTTCTCATACCATGATTGCCGAGGCATTCAGACAGTGTATATACTTGATTTGATGATGTGACCAAAACCGTGGGGACCCAGTTCAGTTCAGTTCGGTTGCTCAGTCGTGTCCAACTCTTTGCGACCCCATGGACTGCAGCAAGCCAAGCCTCCCTGTCCATCACCAACTGCCAGAGCTTGCTCAAACTCATGTCCATAGAGTCAGTGATGCCATCCAACCATATTCATCCTCTGTCATCCCCTTCTCCTGCCTTCAATCTTTCCCAGCATCAGGGTCTTTTCCAGTGAATTAGTTCTTCCCATGAGTCTTCCCTGGTGTCTCAGATGGTAAAGCGTTTGCCTGCAATGCGGGAGACCTGGGTTGGATCAAGAGAAGGTGCTCAAAGTTTGTTGAATTAATGAAAGGAAATCCCAATGACGGGAACGGGGCTCCCCAGCATCGGAGACGGATGGCTGCAGTTCTGGGAACCTTGACCAGGACTGTGACCTGGAGGAGAGAAGTGTCAACTGTTAAACAGGGCTCCGTCTCCCAGTCCTGGGTCTCTAAGGGAAGGGGTGTGTACTCTGTACTCCCCTAGTCATCCATGGAGTTTCACCTTCATCCACCTGGTTCCCCAAGCCAGAAACCTAGGGGTCTCCCCACCTCACACACCTCACCCCCACCCCACACTACCACTGATCAGACTGCCAGCAACACAAGCCTGATCTTCTCAGGACCCCTTCACTCCTCTACTCCCCCATCACTGACCTCAGACGGCCCTTTACCCAGTCTTGGACCCTATCCCAAGACTTACCCTCTCCTGGCCCCACGCCTCCTGCAATCAGCGCTGTTTGGGTTGTGGGACCGCAGTCCGTTTCTGCCCACGAGGCTCTGTTGGACCTGGGACTGCACCCCCCACAAGCCCCACCCCAGCATCCTGATGCGCTGACCCTGCCCTGCCTTCCTACAGAGCACCGCTGAGCTAGCGCCTGTCCTTCTGTGGGTACCGCTACCACCTGCCACTAAACCACAATCCCTGCCCAGCCAGACTTTCCATCAGCTTTTGTTCACGGACAGAACAACGTCTGGCACCTAGTAGGCCCTCAGTTAATTTGTGTTCTCAAAGGCTCGGACATCTCCCTGGGAGGTCTAGCCCATCCTGGTGTTCCCAGGCTCCCTCCCCTCCCTCAGGCTCCAGGGTCTCTCCCCTGGGAGGTTGGGGCCCTCCAACCAGCTCCTTCTTTCAGCTGGGACCCCTTAGTTGTTTGGGCAGATGACCTGGGCGCTCCCAGGGCAAGACCATGTTTACAGAGTGGACGCTCAATCCCGGATGAGAGTGAATTTAGAACTAGTGACCCAGGGACTGGGTCCCTTCGGTCCAGTCCGCAATCTGTCAGTTCATGCTAAGTCACTTCAGTCGTGTCTGACTCTTTGAGACCCCATGGACTATAGCCCACCAGGCTCCTCTGTCCATGGGATTTTCCAGGGAAGAATACTGGAGTGGGTAGCCATTTCCTTCTCCAGGGGATCTTCCCAACCCAGGGATCGAACCCACTTCTCCCGTGTGCCTCCTGCATTGGCAGATGGGTTCTTTACCACTAGCACCACCTCTACCCTCTGAAAGCGCCAGAACAGTCAGCCTCACCTTTCTCATACCATGATTGCCGAGGCATTCAGACAGTGTATATACTTGATTTGATGACGTGACCAAAACCGTGGGGACCCAGTTCAGTTCAGTTGCTCAGTCGTGTCCAACTCTTTGCGACCCCATGGACTGCAGCAAGCCAAGACTCCCTGTCCATCACCAACTGCCAGAGCTTGCTCAAACTCATGTCCATAGAGTCGGTGATGCCATCCAACCATCTTCATCCTCTGTCATCCCCTTCTGCCTTCAATCTTTCCCAGCATCAGGGTCTTTTCCAGTGAATTAGTTCTTCCCATGAGTCTTCCCTGGTGTCTCAGATGGTAAAGCGTCTGCCTGCAATGTGGGAGACCTGGGTTGGATCCCTGGGTTGAGAAGATCTGGAGAAGAAAACGGCAACCCACTCCAGTACTCTTGCCTGGAAAATCCCACAGACGGAGGAGCCTGGTAGGCTACAATCCATGGGATCGCAAAGAGTCGGACATGACTGAGCGACTTCACTTTCATCAGTGGCCAAAGTATTGAAGTTTCAGCTTCAATATCAGTCCTTCCAATGAATATTCAGGACTGATCTCCTTTAGGATGAACTGGTTGAATCTCCTTGCAGTCTAAGGGACTCTCAAGAGTCTTCTCCAACCCCACAGTTCAAAAGCATCAATTCTTCGGGGCTCAGCTTTCTTTATAGTCCAACTCTCACATCTATACATGACTCCTCGAAAAACCATAGCTTTAACTAGACACACCTTTGTTGGCAAAGTAATGTCTCTGCTTTTTAATATGCTGTCTAGGTTGGTCAGCTTTTCTTCCGAGGAGCAAGCGGGGACCCAGAGACTGTTGTTAAGAGACAGATTCAGGAGCCTTCTGGGGGCTGTTTTCCCTTCTTCCACCTCTTTCGCTCGGACTTGGGCCAGGACAAAAGTGAAAGTGAAGTCGCTCAGCCGTGTCCGACTCTTTGAGACCCCACGGACTGTAGCCTATCAGGCTCCTCAGTTCATGGAATTTTCCAGGCAAGAGTACTGGAGTGAGTTGCCATTTCCTTCTCCATGGGATCTTTCCGACCCAGGGATCGAACCCAGGCCTCCCGCATTGCGGGCTGACACTACCGTCTGAGCCCCCAGGACAAATTCCAGACCAAAGAAATGCTTCGGGTTCTAGGGCGTGACCCCTGGTGGCCCCAGGGTGAGCCCGGGGCAGGGGCCTGTCTCTTATACACATCTAGATGTGTATAAGAGACAGACCCCACACTACCACTGATCAGACTGCCAGCAACACAAGCCTGATCTTCTCAGGACCCCTTCACTCCTCTACTTCCCCATCACTGACCTCAGACGGCCCTTTACCCAGTCTTGGACCCTATCCCAAGACTTACCCTCTCCTGGCCCCACGCCTCCTGCAATCAGCGCTGTTTGGGTTGTGGGACCGCAGTCCGTTTCTGCCCACGAGGCTCTGTTGGACCTGGGACTGCACCCCCCACAAGCCCCACCCCGGCATCCTGATGCGCTGACCCTGCCCTGCCTTCCTACAGAGCACCGCTGAGCTAGCGCCTGTCCTTCTGTGGGTACCGCTACCACCTGCCACTAAACCACAATCCCTGCCCAGCCAGACTTTCCATCAGCTTTTGTTCACGGACAGAACAACGTCTGGCACCTAGTAGGCCCTCAGTTAATTTGTGTTCTCAAAGGCTCGGACATCTCCCTGGGAGGTCTAGCCCATCCTGGTGTTCCCAGGCTCCCTCCCCTCCCTCAGGCTCCAGGGTCTCTCCCCTGGGAGGTTGGGGCCCTCCAACCAGCTCCTTCTTTCAGCTGGGACCCCTTAGTTGTTTGGGCAGATGACCTGGGCGCTCCCAGGGCAAGACCATGTTTACAGAGTGGACGCTCAATCCCGGATGAGAGTGAATTTAGAACTAGTGACCCAGGGACTGGGTCCCTTCGGTCCAGTCCTCAATCTGTCAGTTCATGCTAAGTCACTTCAGTCGTGTCTGACTCTTTGAGACCCCATGGACTATAGCCCACCAGGCTCCTCTGTCCATGGGATTTTCCAGGGAAGAATACTGGAGTGGGTAGCCATTTCCTTCTCCAGGGGATCTTCCCAACCCAGGGATCGAACCCACTTCTCCCGTGTGCCTCCTGCATTGGCAGATGGGTTCTTTACCACTAGCACCACCTCTACCCTCTGAAAGCGCCAGAACAGTCAGCCTCACCTTTCTCATACCATGATTGCCGAGGCATTCAGACAGTGTATATACTTGATTTGATGATGTGACCAAAACCGTGGGGACCCAGTTCAGTTCAGTTCGGTTGCTCAGTCGTGTCCAACTCTTTGCGACCCCATGGACTGCAGCAAGCCAAGCCTCCCTGTCCATCACCAACTGCCAGAGCTTGCTCAAACTCATGTCCATAGAGTCAGTGATGCCATCCAACCATATTCATCCTCTGTCATCCCCTTCTCCTGCCTTCAATCTTTCCCAGCATCAGGGTCTTTTCCAGTGAATTAGTTCTTCCCATGAGTCTTCCCTGGTGTCTCAGATGGTAAAGCGTTTGCCTGCAATGCGGGAGACCTGGGTTGGATCATGAACACTGATTCTCGCGCGCCAGCTGCGGGGGGCAGGGGCGGGACGGCGGGGCGCTCCCCGGGGTTTCCCTCCTCCTGCGGGGAACCAGACGCGCTCTCGCTTTCCGGGTCTGTGCCGCCTGGGAGAAGTTTGGGCAGAAACTGGCTCGAGTCTCCGGGTTCGTCTCCGCGGCACCCTTCCTCCCCAGCCCCTGCCAGCCCCTCCGCCTGGGCCCCTCCTGGAAGGCGACAGAGCCAGAGGAGAGGGGTGTGGACCCGCAGCCTCGTGGATATGCAGGGGAAAGAAAGTGCCCCCCAACACCCCCAACCCCTCCTCTGTACAGACACACCTTCTGAGCCCTGGATTTCTGGGGTCTGGGCGGTTTGGCCAGCCTCTTCCCCCATCCTCGCAACTCTGCCCTCGCCCCGCTCTGTTTCCCTTCCCTCCCCGGTTTCTGCACCCCTAGGGGGAAGGGGTGCTCCCCTAGGCTTCCCCGCCCAGACCGAGTGCAGAATCTCCCAGCCTGGTCAGGTCTGGCCCAGCCCAGTTCAGCCCCCGAGGCCAGGCTGAGTCAGTTTTCTGTCGGGTCAAAGATTCCGCGGCTGGGAAACCCAAGATGGGGCCCGTTTGTTTAGACCTGTGCGCCAATCTGGGGACTTTGACCCCCGGCGGGCAGTTTCTCCACAATCTACCCGTGTGGGGCGGGTCCCGGCGGAGCCGGGCTGTGGAGGTCAAGCTGGCAGTCAACTGTTCGCCTCTCCCCCACCAGGACTTTCTCCTGCAGGGTCCCGGGGATCCTGATCCAGTGGGGTGTGCAGGGCACCTGACCAAGGAGTCTAATAATAACCCCCAGCGTCCTTGTCACCCGTGAGCCCCAGGCAGATGGTGCCTGCCCTTCCAGAAGCGGGAGTGAACCAGGCCCCCCTTTCTGCTGCGAGACGGGGAGCAGTTGGCCAGTTTGGCTTCCCCAGCTTGCACCCTTCCTGGTCTGCACGCCCCCTCCCACCCCCTGCCTAAGCCCTGCCTGGGGAAGGCTGCTGGCTCCCTGAGAATGTGGTCGCCTGGGGAGAACTCCAGGGAATCTTCCGCTCCCAGTGAATGCATGAAAAGAGGCGGATATGATTTCAGAGACAGCTGTGTTGCTTGCAGATTGTGTGTGTGTGTGTGTGTGTGTGTGTGTGTGTGTGTGTGTGTGTGAGTGAGCCCCAGGCAGATGGTGCCTGCCCTTCCAGAAGCGGGAGTGAACCAGGCCCCCCTTTCTGCTGCGAGACGGGGAGCAGTTGGCCAGTTTGGCTTCCCCAGCTTGCACCCTTCCCGGTCTGCACGCCCCCTCCCACCCCCTGCCTAAGCCCTGCCTGGGGAAGGCTGCTGGCTCCCTGAGAATGTGGTCGCCTGGGGAGAACTCCAGGGAATCTTCCGCTCCCAGTGAATGCATGAAAAGAGGCGGATATGATTTCAGAGACAGCTGTGTTGCTTGCAGATTGTGTGTGTGTGTGTGTGTGTGTGTGTGTGTGTGTGTGTGTGTGTGTGTGTGTGTGTGTGTCTCTGACCCCACATCTGCTTGTCCCAAACCCCGCACCCCAGATCCTGCCCTGGGGTCTCCCACTGTAGCTTTCTCCTTCCCCCTGGAGGAAAAGTCAGCTCCTGCCTGGGTGGAGACGACTTTCAGGTGTGGGGAGGGGCTAGACCGGACAGACAGCTGCTGTCTGGCTGTCCTGGTGGCCGAGCCTGCCCCACCCCGCTTGGTCCCCTGGAGAGGAAACAGCCAAGCCAAGGGGACCGGCTCACAGTCCCTGTCCCTCTCCTCCCCGTGTCAGACCCTGGCACTCCAAGGGGCAGCCCCTTCCCCCGGCCTCATCCCCACCCTCCTCACCCTGCGCAGGCAGCCCGAGGGCCCTGCCTGGGATCCGAGTGCGGTGGGGCTGGACAGGGCTGGACTGGAAGTCTGGCTCTGGGTGTTTATTTCAGGTGGCTCCCCGGCAAGTTCCCCTGGCGTCTGACCACAAGTCTCTTCTGGAAGTCCCCTTCCTCCTGAGCAGCAGTCACTGCCCATGTCAGTTAGCACCATCGACTGGGCACCTCCTGCTGTCGACCATCTCAGCACTCGGCAGACTCCTAACTGGGGAGAAGCCCTGTGCCAGACGTGGGGTCACGTGCTAACTGTGCTGCCAAGGCCTTCGGGGCTCAGCAGCTGAGTAGCTGGGAGGGCGCTGTGCGCTGTGTGTTGGAATCCACAGTTTTGTCACTTACCGTGTGACCGTGGCAGGTGTCTGCACCTCCCTGAGCCTCCCTTCCCTCCTCTGCAAGTAGTAAACAAGCTGCCCCTTGAAACATGCTCAGTACCTAGAGGGTCCCCTCGCACGTGGTGGACCCAGTGACGCAAATCATTACGCAGACTGGCCTCAGTGTCCAACAGCGTGTCCGAGGACAGTGACGCATGGAGGATGCAGACAAGGATCCTCTGCTGTCCCGATCAGGAAGGACTGAAAGACACGTGCGAAGGCGGCTGCAGCGCATGCCCCGGCGGGCCAAGCGAAGAGTGCCGGCGTGCGGTACAGTGTGTGTGGGGTACAGTGTGCACGTGGGCACCCACCCCACACACGTGTGTACACACCAAGGATTAGGTGGAGCTGGGACCAGGCAGTCAAGATGAAGGACAGCTCAGGGGAGGGGGCGGGCTGTGCCGGGGATCTGGAAGAGCAGATCGCCTGGTGACGACCCAGACATCCTGAGCAAAGTCAGCCCCAGAACTTCCTCGAGGAAGCAGGTCCCCACACTCCCGCCCCCGCTCACTTTCTGGGGTCTTGGGAGCCGCCGTGGAAGCCCGCTGTGGGTCAGTCTTTCCACCCCTCCCTGCCAGTGGACCAGACCCTGAGTCCTCTCCCAGATCGCCTGGGCCCCATCCACCAGGCTCCTGGGGAAGTGGCGAGCCCCAGGCTGAAGGGGTGCCCCCGCCCAGCTGGGCCCCCAGCTCCAGGTGGGGAAGCTGCCGAGACCCTCCTCACCTTTGCCCAGGTGAGACGGGGTGGGGATGGAGCAGATCCCAGCATCAAAGAGCTAGTGGAAGGACCCTGTCGTTGTCTAGTGGGTATAAAGCATGTGGCCAGCGCCGGGCGCTTCGTAAGTTGCCACAAGCCCCGCTTGGCACGGAGGAGGCCCCCGCCGGCCAGGTGTCGCCTGGGCAGAGCTGGGGAAAGGGCCCTGACACTGCCCCCAGCTGTGTCTCCCCAAACCAGCCACCCCGGTTTCCCCCTTCAGCGGCCCCGTCACCATCCATCCCAGAGAGATGGGAGAGCAGACACTGAGGACCCGGTGCCTTTTCGAGGCTGGAGGCTCCAGACGCTGCTGCGAGGAGGTTCACCACGCCCCTGCCACCGGGCAGGACCCCCTGCCTGCTCCCTCTTCCACCTTTGCTCTCCCACTGCCGTTGGCCGGCCATTGTCCTGGGATGTGCCTGAGGAAGCAGAGGAGACATTCTTCACTTTTTACACCTATCTCCCTGTGTTAACCCTGGGCAGTCCTGTTCTTAGGCTCCGCAGAGTCTCACACACTCCCGGGGGGGAGGGTTGGATCCAGAGCTATGGGGCTCCCCCAACTTGGGGGCCTTTCTCAGGAGGAAAGAGCTCCTGAGCCCTCCCCGCCCCACCGTGCCGCAGGATTTGAGAGGAGCCAAAGGATGAGGAAGCCCCATTCATCCAGCATGAACCTTGAGTCATGGTCAGCAGACACTCATGCTGCCCCCACCAGCCCAGGAGGTGGGGGAGCTTAACCCTTTCCCGTCAGGGCCTCACCCTGCAGCTCCCCACCATCTGGCCTCACCCCTGGGCTGGCACACTCTTCATCTTCTGGGGTCTCGAGGTGAGGGGTGCTCAGGATGTTGCCCCCTCCCTCCCTCACCCAAATGCAGAAGCCCCTGGGGGCTCAGCTGCCACCTCAGGCTTCCCAGAAGGCCCGTCGGTCACTGCTGCCCCCAGCTGGGATCCTGGGTTCGTGCTCTGGTTTCTCATTACAAAGTGACAAACCAGAATGAGTGGATGTCGCTCAGATGACAGGGCGAGGCCTGAGCCCTGATGCGAGGGTCGCGGGCTGGCTGTGGGGCAGCTCAGGGAGGTGGTGGCCACAGGGGCTGGGAACCTGTCCTTTCTCGGCTCCCTCAGTGCAGGAGGGCGTGTGAATCAACTTCCTGGCGTCCTGCAGACAGGACATCCTCCCTATAACACCCGGAGGTGTGTAACGGAGACCTGCGGAGTCCGTTAGGAGCAGAACTGTTGCCTGTTAGAGGGTGGTAGGTGACGGCAGGGTGACGGGGGGAGAAGGTTGTGCAGGCTCTCTTCCCTCCCTCCTTCAGCCCCTCCTGCCTCCAACCTTAACCCTAACCCTGGGCTTCCCAGGTGGCTCAGCAGGAAAGAACCTGCCTGCCAATGCCAGAGACTCAGCTTTGATCCCCGGGGCGGGAAGATCCTCTGGAGAAAGAAACGGCAGCCCGCTCCAGTATTCTTGCCTGGGAAATCCCATGGACAGAGGAGCCTGGCGGGCCACAGTCCATGGGGTTGCAAAGAGTTGGACACGACTTAGTCGCTAAACAGCCCAAACCCTGATCCTAGCTCCTCTGCCCCTGCCCTCTGCTCCCCGTGCTGGAAGAAAGTTCTGGAAGAGAACTGCTAACAAAAGGGCCTCCAAGTTTGGATTTCCCAGGCATAGGGGAGGGTTGGATCCAGAGCTATGGGGCTCCCCCAACTTGGGGGCCTTTCTCAGGAGGAAAGAGCTCCTGAGCCCTCCCCGCCCCACCGTGCCGCAGGATTTGAGAGGAGCCAAAGGATGAGGAAGCCCCATTCATCCAGCATGAACCTTGAGTCATGGTCAGCAGACACTCATGCTGCCCCCACCAGCCCAGGAGGTGGGGGAGCTTAACCCTTTCCCGTCAGGGCCTCACCCTGCAGCTCCCCGCCATCTGGCCTCACCCCTGGGCTGGCACACTCTTCATCTTCTGGGGTCTCGAGGTGAGGGGTGCTCAGGATGTTGCCCCCTCCCTCCCTCACCCAAATGCAGAAGCCCCTGGGGGCTCAGCTGCCACCTCAGGCTTCCCAGAAGGCCCGTCGGTCACTGCTGCCCCCAGCTGGGATCCTGGGTTCGTGCTCTGGTTTCTCATTACAAAGTGACAAACCAGAATGAGTGGATGTCGCTCAGATGACAGGGCGAGGCCTGAGCCCTGATGCGAGGGTCGCGGGCTGGCTGTGGGGCAGCTCAGGGAGGTGGTGGCCACAGGGGCTGGGAACCTGTCCTTTCTCGGCTCCCTCAGTGCAGGAGGGCGTGTGAATCAACTTCCTGGCGTCCTGCAGACAGGACATCCTCCCTATAACACCCGGAGGTGTGTAACGGAGACCTGCGGAGTCCGTTAGGAGCAGAACTGTTGCCTGTTAGAGGGTGGTAGGTGACGGCAGGGTGACGGGGGGAGAAGGTTGTGCAGGCTCTCTTCCCTCCCTCCTTCAGCCCCTCCTGCCTCCAACCTTAACCCTAACCCTGGGCTTCCCAGGTGGCTCAGCAGGAAAGAACCTGCCTGCCAATGCCAGAGACTCAGCTTTGATCCCCGGGGCGGGAAGATCCTCTGGAGAAAGAAACGGCAGCCCGCTCCAGTATTCTTGCCTGGGAAATCCCATGGACAGAGGAGCCTGGCGGGCCACAGTCCATGGGGTTGCAAAGAGTTGGACACGACTTAGTCGCTAAACAGCCCAAACCCTGATCCTAGCTCCTCTGCCCCTGCCCTCTGCTCCCCGTGCTGGAAGAAAGTTCTGGAAGAGAACTGCTAACAAAAGGGCCTCCAAGTTTGGATTTCCCAGGCATGGCCTCCCCGGGCTGGGCCAAAGCAGGAGTAAAAGAATTGAGGCTAGACGCCCGGCTTGGAGGGGCCCCTTGGCCTGAGAATCCCAGGGCCCTGCCCACAGTACGGGGCTTGCAAGAGGTCAGGGGGCCCGAGTGTGTTGTGAGGGGTGAAATGGGGGAGCAAACCCAGGGGTAGGGACGGGCTGTGGTGTGGAGACACGCAGGTGGTACCACCCCAAGTCGAGATTACTTCCCGGAGGTCCTGCTGTGCCGGATGGGGGCCCGTGGTAGAGTCCGTGGGTTTTCCTGTTTGGGAGGATATTGAGGATAAGATTGTCTAGGAAAGCTGGGGGGAGGTCTGACTTAGCCGGTCTCTGATCTATGCAAAAGGTTTATCCGGGTTTTGTTTTGTTTTCATTAGGATTAACTTATAGGGAAGTGTGCTCAGCACGTGTATATGCGCGCGCACGCGTGCGTGTGTGTGTGAGACACCACCCCAGGCCACGTATATCCCTGACCCCCCGATTCCCTCCCAGAGGCAGGGGCGTCTCTGGCGCCGTGCCTGCAGCTGAGCCTCTCCGACTTCACGTCTTATATCAGTTAACCCCCACACCGCCTGCTGCCGTCTCCCTCATTTCTTCCTGTGTCACGTCTGTAACATTCACCCGGATCACTGGCTGTCGCCGCCACTTACTTTTCACGGTTGCACAGTATTCCATTTTGTGGCTCTAGCACCTGTTACATGTCAGATCTCTTGTTGGTCAGCATTTGGGTTGCTTCCGGCACTTGACTCTTACTGCGGTGTTAGGCTGCGGTGAACAGCTGTGGGGGGCGGCGGGGACATAAGCCCTCCTTTCTGCCAGGGGAAGGAGAAGGGTTGCTGGCTCAAGGGGTTTGCACACTGCACAGTGGTCTGCAACTTGTGAAGGGGGTCCTGGGCTCTAGCAGAGGGACCTCAGGCCTGCGAGGGGGTGGCCAGGACAAAGCGTGGCATTTATATCCACCCCTCAGCCAGGAGACGCTCTGTGTATCGGTGCTCTGCTAAGCGGGTCTGAAGGAAAGGTTCCGCTGCCCTAACACCTTGAGGAAGTCTGTGGACACTACTCTGTGCTTCCTAGACTTGAACAGGATACACCCCCGCCGGTCATCTCTTGGCGCACTTCTGATTCGCTGGGCCCAGGGTGCAGCTGGAGATGGTGCATCTTCATCTCAGAGGAGGTCAGTGCTGCAGTGCTGGTGAACTCCACTTTGAACAGCAGGGCTCTGAACCCCTGTATTTTCTTGGGCTCCAAAATCACTGCAGGTGGTGACTGCAGTCATGAAATTAAAAGACGCTTGCTCCTTGGAAGAAAAGCTAGATAGCATATTCAAAAGCAGAGACATTACTTTGCCAGCAAAGGTCCATCCAGTCAAAGCTCTGGTTTTTCCAGTGGTCACGTATGGATGTGAGAGTTGGACCATAAAGAAGGCTGAGCCCCGAAGAACTGATGCGTTTGAACTGTGGTGTTGGCAGAGACTCCTGAGAGTCCCTTGGCCTGCAAGGAGATCCAACCAGTCCATCCTAAAGGAGATCAGCCCTGAATATTCATTGGAAGGACTGATGCTGAAGCTGAAACTCCAATCCTTTGGCCATCTGATGCGAAGAAATGACTCATTTGAAAAGACCCTGATGCTGGGAAAGATTGAAGGCAGGAGAAGGGGACGATAGAGGATGAGATGGTTGGATGGCATCAGAGACTCAATGGACATGAGTTTGAGCAAACTCCGAGAGTTGGTGATGAACAGGGAGGCCTGACGTGCTGCAGTCCATGGGGTCGCAAAAAGTTTGACACTGAACTGAGCTGAAACTCCTATCTGTCCTTGACCTTTTTCCCCATGGCTCAGTGCCACAGGGCCTCCAGTAAGCAAGCGGCTTGCCCTGGGGGCTTGTGCTGGGGGCCGGCAGTGTCAGTTGCCAATCGCATCCAATTCCTCTTCGACCCTGTGGACTGTAGCCTGCCAGGCTCTTCTGTCCATGGAATTCTCCAGGCAAGAATACTGGAGTGTGTAGACATTTCCTCCTCCGAGGGATCTTCCTGACCCTGAGATCGAGCCCCGGTCTCCTGCACTGCAGGCGGGTTCTTTACGGTCTGAGCCACCAGGGGGGCGGCGGCGGCTCCTTCCCACAGTCTCTCCAGGCCAGCCTCCTGGCTCCATGCATGGGACAAGGCTAGTGGTCCAGGCTCAGGGGTCCCCGCCCCTGCTACCCCAGGAGGACTTCCGCAGGGGGACGCATGTGTTCAGGTCCACTGGGCCTTCCCAACTGCCTGGAGGAGGAGGGCTCGCCCTCCATGCCGCTGAGTCGGGAGGATGGCAGGGCAGGCCCCGTGCAGGGTCTGTGAAGCAGTTACGCCAAGTGGAAGCGAGAGCCACGCTTTGTCACAGCCACCTATCCCACACCCAAGTGGGCCGTCCCCCCCGTCCACTTCCGAGCTGTCCCCATCACTTTGGCCATTTGTCCATGAGGCTCGGGAGCCTGTCGGTCCAGGTGACCAGCAGAGCAGATGCCCCCTCTTCCCTGTGAGGCTCCGTCCCTTCCTGCCAAGATGACGTCAGACTGCAGGCCTCAGCCTCCAGGTGTGCGCACGCTCCAGCCTGAGACTTGTCTCCTCCTCAGACCGGAAGGATCCCGGTGTCTCCCCCAAATCTGCTCATCTTCCCCCCGAGACGGCCCAGACTGGAGCGCTGGAGATTCCCCGCTGGGAGCGACTCAGGGGCACGTGTGCAGCAGGGTGAGGCCGTCGGCTCAGGAGCCTGATTTAGAGCCAGGTCCAGCCCTGGGGCCATCTAGTGTCCATCTGGCTGAGTCAGGAGACTGGAGGGCAAGGAGTAGGGGATTCCAGGCCTCCTGGCCGACAGCAGCCCCCTTTGTAGGACCCTGCGGTGCTTGGCGGGCCTGAGATGGCATCTTCTCCCTTTCAGGATTCTGGGCTTGGCTGCCACCCTTGGCCTCTGGGGGTCATTGTCCCTTTCGGGGTGCGGTAGAAGGGACCTCCGCAGGTGCATCTCCTGACATGTCCCACTCCCCCCTCACGGAGTTGGCCTCTGGTTGGGAAGGACCCCAACTCCTAAAGCGAGGCTCAGAGGGGGCATACGCCAGGACGTCGGCCCCAGGCCCCCGCTCAGCTTCAGAGACACCCTGCCCAGGCCCTACCTCCCCAGGAGGCCTCGAATGCTCCGGTCATGTGGACGTCCCTCTCCTTGTCTTCCTCGGTCATACCAAGCATCACCCACAGACCTCAGGGTCTGGGGACAGTTCCTGCTTGTCTCTTGAGTGACTCAGAGCATCCATTAGGCAGGGTCTGGTCCTTACCTTCATCCAGGTGTGCATGCCCCAGATGGGGGGCCACCCTTGAGCCAGGCCTCCTGCCTCCTCTTGTCTCAGGTCCTCTGCCCTCTCCCACACCTGAGCTCCATCTCCCCCCAACTCCTGGTGCCCGAGGGCAGGGCACTTTATACAGAGCGGGAGCATCAGTCCTGGAGGAGGGCATTGGACATACAGCTCAGTCACGGCTTCCGCAGACCCGCTGAACTTGGGGCCCTTCCCCGCAGCCCCGGGACCCAGCGCTGATCCCCGGCCTCTCCCTCCTCAGTCGCTGCTGTTCCTGGGGCTGGTGGCCGCCGTCGGCCTGGGCCTGAACCTCGTCCTCCTCGCGGCCTACCTGGTCTGCGTGTGCTGCTGCCGGCGGGACGACGCGGTGCAAACCAAGCGCCCCCGCTCCTGCTGCATCACCTGGACGGCCGTGGTGGCCGCGCTCATCTGCTGGTGAGTGTCCGTCTGCGCTGGGCTGGGCGGGGGCGCGGGGGTGGGAGGCGGACGCAGCGGACGAAAAGCGGCCCTGGCCGTCTGGGTCTCCTTGACCCAGCCCCTTGACCGGGACACCCCTTCCTCACCTTCCACCTCCAGCCTTACCCCATCGTAACAGACCCCAGGTGGCTCATCAGCTGTCTGCCCACGTGATCGTGCCTGAGCTCCGGGAACCTGGGTGGGAGAGCCTGTCTCTGGGGTGCATGCTGTCTGCTTTCTCCCCAAGCGGTGGGAATCAGATGTCCCGGGTGGTTATGGGAAGCTCCCTGGCATCCCAGGCCACCACCCCCAGTGTGAGCCTCTCCAGCCCAGCAGGGAGCTCCCTGGGCAGTTGACCACTGGCAACTCCGCTCTCTGCATCCCATCCCCTCCCAGCTGCCGCCCTGGATCTGCGATCAGAGTCTGACTCCAGCCCAGATCAATTCCACCTTCTACAGGATCAATGGCTCTTAGCGCCCTCAGCCAGGTCTTCTCTGCTCCAATAGTGAGAATCTCTAACTTTGTGTCAGAGTCAAGCTACTGCTCAAGAAGGGACCCCACACACACAGGCCTTGTTTTCTCATGAGTTGTATTTTTCGTGTTTTCTTTCTTTCTTTCTTTAAAAATTTTCACCTATTTATTTGGCTGCACTAGGTTTTAGCTGAGGCATGCGGGGTCTGGTTCCCTGACCAGGGATCGAACCTGGGCCTCCTACACTGGGAGCACGGAGTCTTAGCTGCTGGACCACCAGGGAAGTCCCAGGAGTTGTTTTCCCTTGTTTTCGTATCTACAAAGATTCTCTCCAAAGCCTCAGGCCTGCCTGAAACACTCTGGGATGGTCCTGCTGGGTTTGACCTGCTGTCTCCAGATGGGGGAGGCAGACGGGGTCCAGTGAGCCTGGGCCGTGACGATACCTGGGGCTCGTCCCCTGCGGCTCACAGCGCCCCAGGGCTGTCTTCTCCCCGTTAGGTCACGTTCGCCATCTGTCCTGCCTGCCATGTGGGGCTGCAGGGTGGCGGGATCTGGGGTGAGCGCAGTGGAAGTCCACAGTTCCAGTCGCTGGAGTCAAGCTCAGATCAGAGCCAGGTGGGAGTGAGTTGAGGGAGAGGGGCAAGGAAGGGAGTCAACGAGAGCAGAAAGAGGAGGGATCCAGAGTGAGGCTGGGGGGATGAGGAGGGAGCAGTTTCAATGAGCTCTGACGCCGGGCTGGTGCTGTTAAGGGGGTTCAAAGCCTGGTGAACAGTTCTGGGTGAATGCGAAGAGTATCGATTTACGCGCTGGTTCACCAAAGGGTAGCTGACACGCACGTGTGCATGCATGCGTCAGACCCACAAAGCAGACGGGAACATTGTTTCAAAATGCACATTTCAGACCACACTGGTAACAGTGGGTGCAGCATGGACCGCCCCCCTCACCCTCCAGGTGATTCTGTCCTGCGGGCCATGGACCATTTCCTGAGACACTGAATTTGGGGTCAAGGGCGCCCTGGAAGGAGGATTCTGTAACAGCCTCCCAGGGGATTCCTTCGCAGGTCCTGTCTCTTTCAAAGAAAAATGATAAGTGTAAACACATGTAGCTTCACCCCTACCCCCCAAACCAGTGTTTTGGATGAAAACTCGAGGCTGTTCGATGATTCTTCAGAGGACCCCCAGTGGTGTGAGTCATATAAAATACAATCAATGACAGAAGCAAGATTCGAGATGATTTGCTCAGGCTGGAATGTTGGACCAAACCCAACCAGATGAAATTTCACGGAGATGGATTTAGAGTTCTGCTTTTGGTTAAAACAAAACAAAAGTCAGTACAGCACTAGAGGAAGGAGGAGCACCTGGGCTTTGCAGCGGTCCTTGGGGAGAAATCCAGGGGTGTTTGTGGACCACAGGGCCAGTGGCGGGGAGGGAAGCCCCAAGCTCGGAGCTGGAGGGACCGCCTGGGCTGGGGAGTGTCACTCAGAGCACTGCCCGACCAGATGAGTTGAACCAGATGTAGACCAGGGTCTGGAGGACACGCTTGACTGGAAGAGTGATGAGGGTGATACGGAGCCCCATTCAGATGTCCGGCAGGTCATCTTGTAGAATTGGAGGCTTCTTCCAGGCTGACTCCAAGGACAGCCAGAAATCAGTGGGTGTGTGGTTTAAGGAGGTGGGCTTTCGCTCAACATAGGAAGGGGGGCTTTCTGGATCCCTGGTGTTCCGGTAGTAAAGAATCCGCCCGCTGACGCGGGGGACCTGGGTCCGATCCCTGATCCAGGGAGATCCCACCTGCTGCAGGGCAGCTATGCCTGTGCGCCACCAGAAAGACAGGCCCGCACATCACACCAAAGAGTAGGACTTTCTAGAAGCCAGGACCTTTCAGTAGGATGGGCAGCGTGGGCGAGGAGGTCGGGGGGAAGGATAGAGAACGGAGGGGGAGTCCCCAACACTAAGAGGATTTCGGAGGGGCAGGTGTGATTTCACGAGACTTCATTGGTCCCCAAGCCCACTTGTGCCAGTGTCCCCTGGGTAGCCCGAAAGGTACGGGTTCCTGAGCCCCTCCCCGACTTATTGCCAGCATCAGAATCCCTGGGGCCCAGCCAGCAAAATCGTCCACCATTTGGAGCCCTGAGACTAGAGAACAGGAGTGTTTTCCCGTGGGCTAAACGAAACGTGCAGTAAAACTAGTCGGTCAGGCCAGGGCCCGCTGGCCCAGAGCCTAACCCTCATCGCCTGGCCAACACACTTGCCAGAAGTTTAGACCACCCCCTCTCCCCTACCCCAGGAAAGAGTCCCTCAGCTGAAGTCAAACACCCACTCTAATGGATGCTTAGAGCCTCTTGCCTCATAATTGCCAAGACCTAGTGATGCTGGGAAAGACTGAGGGCAGGAGGAGAAGAGGGCGGCAGAGGATGAGATGGTTGGATGGCATCACCGACTCAATGGACATGAATCTGAGCAACCTCCGGGAGATAGTGAGGGATGGGGAAGCCATCATTGGTCCCCAAGCCCACTTGTGCCAGTGTCCCCTGGGTAGCCCGAAAGGTACGGGTTCCTGAGCCCCTCCCCGACTTATTGCCAGCATCAGAATCCCTGGGGCCCAGCCAGCAAAATCGTCCACCGTTTGGAGCCCTGAGACTAGAGAACAGGAGTGTTTTCCCGTGGGCTAAACGAAACGTGCAGTAAAACTAGTCGGTCAGGCCAGGGCCCGCTGGCCCAGAGCCTAACCCTCATCGCCTGGCCAACACACTTGCCAGAAGTTTAGACCACCCCCTCTCCCCTACCCCAGGAAAGAGTCCCTCAGCTGAAGTCAAACACCCACTCTAATGGATGCTTAGAGCCTCTTGCCTCATAATTGCCAAGACCTAGTGATGCTGGGAAAGACTGAGGGCAGGAGGAGAAGAGGGCGGCAGAGGATGAGATGGTTGGATGGCATCACCGACTCAATGGACATGAATCTGAGCAACCTCCGGGAGATAGTGAGGGATGGGGAAGCCGGGCGTGCCGCAGTCCTTGGGGTCGAAAAAAGTCAGACGTGACTTGGCCGCTGAACAACAGCAACAGTGGAAGCAACCGAGATGCCCTTCGGGAGGTGGCCGGCCAAGCTGTTTTCATTCAAACAATGGGATATTATTCAGCTCTCAAAGAAAAATGAGCTATCAAGCCACGAAAGGACATGGAGGAGCCTTAAATGCATAGGAAAAGGCTACATGCTGTATGATTCCAACCATATGACGTTTTGGAAAAGGCAAAACTATGGAAACGGTGAACACATGAATGGTTGCCAGGGTTTGGGGATGGGGGAGGATTACAAGATAGAGCACAAAGGATTTTAAGGGCCGTGGAACTACTCTGTGTGATACTATAATGGCAAACATGTGTCCTTATACTTTTGTTCAGACGCATAAGGCTCTACGGCACCAGGAGTGACCCACACGTGAACTGTGGACTTCGGGTGATAGTGGCTTGTCCTCTTAGGCTCATCAGTTGTAACAATCGTGCCATTCCGGTGGGGGCTGTGGATGGTGGGGGAGTCCGTGTGAGTGAGGGGCCAGACCACGAGGACTTGCCATTCATGTTCATCGTGCAGTTAAAATGGCACTAAAAAATAGTGTCCTGAAAAAACCCGTCTCCTCCGGCTATCGCCTCTAACTTTGGGGTCTCGCCCACAGCGCTGCGGTGGGCACGGGTTTCTATGGAAACAGCGAGGCCAACGACGGGGTGTACCAGCTGCTCTACGCCCTGCACAACGCCAACCACACCTTCTCCGGGATCGATGTGCTGGTAAGGTCCCGGGCAGCCAGGCGCGGCCCGCGAGGTCAGCCTGGTTCCCACAGATACCCCGGTCGGAGCCAGCCATTTCGGCTCCAAGGGGGTTGGACGCCCCTTGGGGCTGCCACTTGGTCCCTCCAGGAGCAGACAGGCCATTTCTGCTCCCCAGGCAGGGGTGGGAGTGAGGACTCAAGGAGAAAGGCGGATGGGGCCTCGGGGGGCGGGATAGCCACGCGATCGTATCGATCGTATCTTACCCCCCTTTAGGAGACCTGTGCCCAAGAGGTTCTTGAATGTGAAAAATCAGCCCCGC
>SJYR01000299.1:1036186-1128037 GCA_006410655.1 Kobus ellipsiprymnus
TTATGTGTATACACACACACACACACACACACACACACACTGTTTTTTATTCGTTTATTTTTGGCTACGCTGGGTCTTTGTTGCTGCACGGGCTTTCCTCCAGCTGCAGTGAGTGGGTTTCTCTCCTGTGGTGTCTTCTCTTGCTGCAGAGCATGGACTCCAGGGCCCACAGGCTTCATTCAGTAGCTACAGCTCCCGGGCCCTGAAGGGCCAGCTCAGTACTTGTGAGCTTACTCACAACTACTCCGGAGCGGAGTAACCCACGCAGCACAGGGGATCTTCCCGACCCAGGGATCAAACCCGCGTCCCCGGCCTCGGCAGGCGGCTCCGTTCCCACTGGGCCACCAGAGAAGCCCCTCCCACAGGGTTTTCTGTGTTTACTCTCAGCGCTGAGTATAGAGCGTTGTGGGTCGGGTCTAGGAGATGTCAAGGGGAAAGCTTCAAAACCAAGGGCAGAGCCCCCAAAGCCAGCACGGTGTGCTCTGGGCTCTGGTTTCCAGGCGCCGTGGCTCCACCTGGGGGCTCAGGGTGAAGGACATGCTGGAGGAGAGGTGGGATTTTTAGCGCAAGGCAGAGGTCCACTTGCTGAGCCTCTGGGCAAGGAGGCAGGGTCTTCTGAAAACACAGCCCTCAGCCCCCCGTGCTTGTCACATTCATGCACCAGGTCTTTCCAGCTGATTTCCCAGCAGCCCCAGTGTCCCAGGAGCCAGGCTCCAGGGCAGTTTTCAGAAATGCCAGTTGCTGTATGTCCACCCTGGGCCAGGTCCCCAGCAGAGGGTGACCTCAGCCAATGGCCGATTGTGTCCGGCAGCCTCAGCCACACAATCCGGCCCTGACCGGCGCGTGTGGACTTCATCCCGGTGCTGCTGGAAGAGGATTCTGGAGGAGGGACTCGACCCCATTGCACTCCCCCTCCCTTAAGCTCCTCTAAGGCCTTAATCCCCCAGCCCTCCCAGGACAAGCTCCCTTAAAGAGACAGCTGTGCTGGTCCTCGGGTGGGGTGGCCGGGTGCTGGCTGCCCTGCTTTTGGCCTCCGATAAAGTCCTTCTGGGAAGCCAAGGGCCACAGGCCAGACCCGGGGCCCCGATTTCCTGCTGAGTTCATCCGTTCCCCCCATTGTGTCTGCTGGGACCCATCCCTGGGGACCGGGAGCTAGCTGTCTGGACCCTGGGCTGGGGCAGCTGTAACCGCAGCAGGGTGGAGAAGCTGGGGGACCCGACAAAGGCTGACCAGCACAGGGGGCCCTAGGCACGCCCTGGCCTGGGGCGGGGCTTACTCCCTGGGGCCCCCACCCTCACTTCTGCCCCGGTGTGGAAGGGGCTCCACCCACCAGCACCAGAACCCCAGGGGGAAGAACTCACCCTCCAGAGGAGAAGCTCTGGGGGAGCCCCGGAGCCACGCCCTTCACTGGCTGACCTGTGACCATTGCAAGAACGGCCTGTGGCTCCCCCGGGCCCGAGGAAGAAAGGCCCTGAGCCATCCTGATGGGAAAACTCAACTTCATGTCTTTATCACCCAGGGATGAGCTGGGACCGGGACCTCCAGGCTGGGCCCCTCGCGCCATGCCGAGAGTGCCCCAGGGCAAGGGGTACTGCCTGGAGAGAGAGGCCCTGTGCTGGGCTTCCAGGGCTGGTTTTGACCTTGGGGTGGGCTCCCAGGTCCCAAGGCTCCAGGGAGACAGCAGATCTTAGCGGGCCCCCAAATCTGAGGGGTGAAGGCCAAATATCAGATGAGCGATGGCTGATGAGATGATGCCTGCAAAAATGCCTGGTTATCTACAAAGAACTCTCCAAATGTTGGTGGGGGAGCTATGCTAATGATGCTATTATTATAATTACTATGAAGTGAAGTCGCTCAGTTGTGTCTGACTCTTTGCGACTCCATGGACTGTAGCCCACCAGACTCCTCTGTCCATGGGATTCTCCAGGCAAGAATCCTGGAGTGGGTTGCCATTTCCTTCCCCAGGGGATCTTCCCGACCCAGGGATCGAACCCAGGTCTCCCACATTGCAGGCAGACGCTTTAACCTCTGAGCCACCAGGGAAGCTAATAGTGGAAGCTTTGATTGGGGGCGGGGGCGGGGTACTCAGGAGACAGGTCAGGCAACTCAGACCTGGGCCAGAGCAAGGTGGGCCCCGCCAGGCTCTCCTTCCTGGAGCAGGAGCCCCAGGTGTGCACCCTCCCAGCCTGGGGGCGCCCTGTGCCACAGTTGGCAGCAGGGTCCTGAGTCAGCTGCATACACTGATTTGGGGGGTCAGAAAGGGTCACTTGAGATGGATGCCTTGGGTGGATCCTTTCTCTGGATCTAGTGACCCCATCTGGACCTCACCCAGGGCACCTGGCACGCCTCTAACCCATTGCTGCTCATTCACTCAGTTGTGTCTGATTCTTTGTGACCCTGTGGACTGCAGCCCGCCAGGCTCCTCTGTCCATGGGATTCTTCAGGCAAGAATACTGGAGTGGGTTGACATGCCCTCCTCCAGGGGATCTTCCTGACCCAGGGATCGAACCCTCATCTCCCGGGTATCCTGCATAGCACTTCTTACCATCAGGGAAGCCCATTGGGATCTCAGCTTAAAACCACCGCCCGGGACTCTACCCCTCTGGGAGCTCGGCTGGCTCGGGTTCGAGCTGGCAGCCGGCCTGTGGGCATGCCTTTGGGTGAAGGAACTGGGCACAGGGAGGTGCTGTGGCTGCCCCAGGGTGGGGAGCTGGCACATTTCAGAACCCAGTACTGGAGCCCAGGGGTCTGGCCGCAGCCCTTCCCCTCCAGGCTCTGAGATACGGGCCCTGCCCCTAGCCTGCCTAGGCCCCACCCCTTCACCTCCTTCCTCTCTGAGAAGGAGCTTCCTCCCGGTCAGAGATTTTTCCAACTTGAGCTTGCATCAGAATCCCCTGGAGGGCTTGACAGACCCAGATGGCGGGCCCTCCCCCCTCCCCAGACTCTGCTGGGAATCTGCATTGAGAATTTGTTCCCAGCTGATGATGCGAGGCCGCTGGTCCAGGGGCCGCAGCTGGAGAATGCCTGCTCCATCCTCTGGGGTAACAGCTTCCTCCACCTTTTAGCTTGCCCCTGATTTCACCCCAATGTGGGGAGCTGAGCCAGCCCTCTTGATCCGAAGAGTGTCTCTTCCCTGTGGGAGCACCTGGGCCATCTCTGAGTGTCCCACCTCCCTGTCTCCCTTTGGGGGGCTCTGTGCTGAATCTCTAAGGACTGGGGGCAGAATGGGGAAGGGGCAGCTGTAAGTGGGTCAGCGCTGTAATTTTAATTTTTTTCTGTTTGGTTTCCTATGGGAAGACATCAGGAGGAAAAGGAGGCCTGGCAGATGTTTGCTGGCTTGTGTGTGTGTGTGTATGCGTTTTGTTTTTTTTCCCAAGGAGGAATTTAAGAAGTAGAGAAGTGAAACATTTTAGAGCTGCGGAAGGGGAAAGAAGTGATCTTACAGGAAAAGTTTACAGAGCATTTTTCACAGCCTAGTGGTCTAAAGTGAGTTAGGCTTCATAGAGGAATATGGAAACATCATGCAGAGCGGGTTTTGCCGCCAGCGTTAACATTTATGAAGACTGCCTTTGGCTCAGTGGCTGTGGAGCACTTGTCCTCGACCTTAGTGAACTAAAAAGGAGTGCTGATCCAGTGAGGGTCGGCTGCTGGATTTACTAACGCGTGTGCCCAGTGTCTCTGCACTTTGGCGTCTCGTAGCCGTTAACCAGCTTGTAAGGTCCAGGAGCAAGCCAGAAAAGGGAATAAGCTGCTGACGCTGGAAAAAACAAAATGCAACAAAGGCGGCCATTCTCTTTTGTGGAACCAGGAACCCCAGCACAGCACAGATGTGAAAGGCCCTGGAGTTGCTGTCAAGCCCCTCTAACTCGCAGAAATAGCGTTTGCTGCCAGGAGTGGGGTCTAATCGTCTCTCTGTGGAGCTCTCACCCTGGAAGTTTCGAAACATTGTTCTGGGTCCTTTTGTTTTGTATGTTGTTTGTATTTTTGGCCGCACCGCAAAGCTTGCAGGATCTTAGTTCCCCAACCAGGGATTGAACCCATGCCCTCGGCAGTGAAATTGCAGGGCCCTGACCACTGGACCTCCAGGGAATTCCCACTCTGGGTCATTTTTCTCTTCCTTGCAAACCTGGGGAGCTGAAGTCTGCCTGAACGATTAGCACACGCTCCCCGTTTCCAGCCAGTTGTGCTTGTTGGTGAAACGTGACATTTTCAGAGCAACCAGGCCCTTCCTCCCCTCTTGCCAACACCCAGGCTCAGAGCAGGACTGCGGGGGAAGGTGCTTGGAATTCTTGGGCTGGGTCTCAGGGCCCTGCCAGGACCCTACATCTGGGCTGTTGAGAAGCATCTTTCCAGTCCTTGTGGTCCTTGTTTGCAAGCCCAGGACAGTCACTGCCATTGACCTTCCTCTCTACTTCTGAGCAGAGAGATGCTTCCTTCCAGGTCTGCTCAACTCCACACAGGGCAGACGTGGGGGGCCAGGAGGGTGGTGAGCACAGAGAAGGCACCGGTTTCCTCCTCCCGTCACGTGCGTGTCCCGGCAGCATCAGATCTGCCTGTATCATTTCAAAGTCCCATTGTTCTGAACTCGGGTTCAGGATGCTGTGAGCTGTCACTCGCTCTACAACAAAGCCTTTCTCTTGTGAGATGCTGAGAAAGCCTATTGTGGGAACCAAAGGTCAGGTAGCAACGGAGGGATTCTTTGGTTTAAATGTTTTATTCCTCACCCTCAACAAGAATTCATCGTCCAGAATATTTAAACTTGGAAGAGAATCTTCAAGGAAGAAAAATGGTTGCTCTTGTTTGTTTCCGCATCTGGGTCTGTCTTCCTAGGAAGGCACTGGGTCTCGGAGGCTGGGTCCTGGTTAAGACTAGATCGGGCCTGTGCCGCTGATGGAGGGACCCCCGGGCTAGGTGGGTAGGGGGACGCTCTGCGATCCATTCTCCACCTGGACCACAGCCTCATGACTTCAGGACTGGTGGTGCCTGTGGAGCACTCATTCAAGGCCAAGTTCTTCCCCTCCAGTTTGAATCAGACTGTGTACCCCCTCCGGCTTCCTCCCCGCCAAGGTCAGACTCTCAAGCTCCGCCCCTCCACAGGTGTCGGGAACCACCCAGAAGATGAAGGTGGACCTGGAGCAGCACCTCGCCCGGCTGGGTGAGATCTTCGCCGCCCGGGGTGATTACCTCCAGACGCTGAAGTTCTTACAGCAGACGGCAGGCAGCATCATTGTCCAGATGGCAGGGGTGCCCGTGTGGACGGAGGTCACTGAGGAATTGACCGAACTGGCCAACCAGACCAGCTTTGTGGAGTACTACAGGTGAGGGGCCCGGGGGAGGGGCCACCCCAGCTGCCTTCAGCAGTCAGCATCTTGGGCGCCAGCAGGGAAGTGCCACCGGAACGTCTCACTAAGCCACTGTCTGAAATCAGAGGACACGAGAGCTTGTGGAGGCAGGGAGTGCAGCCAGCCTACATGCAGGCACTGAGCCCCCCAGAGGGGCAGTGACGGGCCAAGATCTCAGGCTGCACCCGCCACCCACCCAGCGCACAGCAGGGAGCTCTTCCGGGACCAGCATCCTCAGGGCTGAGTGAAGTGCAGTTGGCTTACAGGTTCCTCTCCTTCTCGGATTGAGGGGCCAGGGCTCCTTGTACCTGCAGACCCAGCCCCAGGGGAGCGAGGGGTCAGGGAGACGGCAGCCCTTTGGCAGCACAGAGCCTTGCCCGATGGCAACTGCTTAGCAAGCTCAGAGATGCCCAAAAGCGGAGTGGTAGGGGCTGCAGGGCACCACCCCACCTTCGCCGTGTCAGGTAAGCAGACTCACTCCTGCGTCCTCAGGCCTTTGGGGTTTCGTTTACGTCTCCCCTGCCTCCCCATCACCCAAACCCCATCCCAGGTGAAGGCGGTGGACACAGGCCAGCTGACCAGGGATTGGCTGACCTCCATCCACACGGAGGGTCTGGTGAAGGTCACTCGGGGAACAACCGAGAAAGGAGGTGGCAGTCCAGATTTGGGGGGCTCCCAGCGGAAGGGTGACGCGCACTCACAGCGTACACATCCTTGTGCACTCAGGGCAGAGCGCCTGGCTCAGAGGGGGCGTGGGGGATGCAGGAGCCCTGGGAGCAAACATCCATCCTTTGGATGCCCCTCACCCTCCCCAGTTTCTTGCCTCTGCTTCAAGCCACCGGCAAAGGTCACGGTCTCCACCACAATGTTGCACAATTTACTCTGAATTCATTTCTGCTTTCTGAGAAAGCCCCACTCCAGGCTGAGGTAATGCTGACCCAGAGAACATGCTCCTGGTGGCCTCTGGACCTCCCCATCCAGGGCTCTCCGTTCCCTGGGGTAAGAGATGGACATGCCCTGACCAGAGGAAGCTCAGGAGGCCCCCAGCTCTGGACAGTGCTCCGTGTCCCTCTCCTGCCTGCCCGTCCAGCCCCCGCCCTCCCAGATGTCACCCAGATTTTTCTTCCTTGTTTTTTTTTTTTGCTCATGTGTCCCAAGTAACCAGAATGAAACTACTGACTCTAAAGACTGTGACCTGTGACCCAAAACAGTGGCATCGGATTAGTCCCATGACATGAGGGACAGTCACTGCCTGAGCCTCCGAAACCTCTTTATCTTGGGAAGTGGTGTCCATTTCGACCCTGCCGCTCTCCCTGAATGGACCTAGCCTGGGGCGGCGTACGAGCACCACACTGCCTGTGTGCTCAGTCGTGTCTGACTCTGCCACCCCATGGCCTGTAGCCCTCCAGGCTCCTCTTTCCGTGGAATTTCGCAGGCAAGAATCCTGGAGTGGGGTGCTATTTCCTTCTCCAGGGACTCTTCCCGACCCAGAGATCGAACTCGGGTCTCCTGCTTGGCAGGCAGATTCTTTGCCACTGCACCACCAGGGCAGCCCTAAAAGAAAGCAGGCTCCCTTGGAAAAATGTCTGATTCCAGGTTTGGGTAGGGACTGTACCCTATGAGTCTGGACCAAACTCTCATGCCAGAAAGTACAGTTAAGACCAAAAAAAAGTCATCACCCAGGCTCTTGCATCTCCTGCATCGGCAGGTGGGTTCTTTATCCCTGAGGCCCCTGGGAGCCTTGTAGACTGAAGGGCTTAATTTGGGCATTTTTCAGATGATCTTGTGAAAACTGGGGGTTAGGTGGTGACAACTGCATGGCATCTATCTCAGTGAGGGTGATGGAGAGCGTCTCCTGGAACCCTGTCCCCAGATTCCTCCCCTCGCTCGGGGCTGCTTTACATTGGGCACCTGTGGCTCCGGAGCGCTGCTGACGTTCTCTCCCTTCCCCTCGTCTGCCGTTTGTTCCCTCCTCTCGAATGAGCCGCCCTGGCACAAAAGCCTCGTTTTATTCTTCATGAGCTCACCAGCCCCAGGTCCCGGGTCTCCTTGGGACCAACCTCCCCACCTTTGCTTTCTGGATGGTGCTGGAGCCCAGCCACCCAGCTGAGCAAATTCTTCTTAGTACTTTTACACAAGGCCTGGCTACATGTTAGAGGCAATTAGAAGCCCAGAGACTGCTCTCCAGAGGCTTCCGAAGAGTGTAAGGGAGCCAGCGCATCCACGCCGGATGTGGGAGGAGCCGTGGCCGGAGTGGCCCACGTGGCTCCTCGGAGAGCCGAGTTCTTGGTTAGAAACTCATCCCCGTGTCAGCAGCCAGCTCCTCTGGGGAAGCGCATCCGCCTCACCGAGCTGTTTCCAGGAAACTTTTATAACGCGAGGAGGCGGGGATGAGCAGGCTGAAACATAATCTCAGAACTTCAGGATCGTGGAACTTTGACTCGGTCCTACCTCGATTTCCTGCCAGTGTGCCGAGTAGGGGAGAGAAGGGTAACAAGAAACCTTTAGGTGTGAAATGGGAAGCCAGGATTTTGAGGGGCTCCAAGTGGCTGGCCCTGTCTCTTGCAGGAAGGCTTGGAGAGTCTGGAATTCCTGGGCCAGCCTCTTTTCCCCCTGGCCTTGGTTTTCCAATCTGTAGAATGGGATTCCAGTGCTCAGTGGACCCGAGGTTCTTTTTATCTATTTAATTTTTGGCTGCGCTGGGTCTTCCTTGCTGGGCTTGGACTTTCTCTCGTGAAGAACGGGAGCTACTCTTCGTTGCGGTGCACCATTGTTAAAGATGCAGGCCTCTTAGGAGTTTCTTAGATCCGTGGCTATGATCCATCATAGCTATGATCCGTGGCGTGGATCCGCCAGAACTCACCTGGTCTGACACTGTGTGTGCCTTCTAGAAACAACGGGAACCAGGGTCCAAATACTTGCCTCCCAGAAGGCTGCCAGGAGATGGTTTAGACCTGCTCTGTCCATGGCGTGGCCGCTGGTCACGAGTGGCTGTTGGAACAAAGGCTGTGAGGGGCTTCCCTGGTGGTCCAGTGGTTTGGACTCTGCACTTTTGCCGCAGGGGGTGCGGGTTCAATCCCTAGTTGAGGAAGATCCCGCATGGCCCACGGCCAAAAAAAAAGTAAACGAAAGGGTGGGTACATGTCTGTGTATAAATGAATTACTTTACACCAGAAACTACCACATCATTGTAAATCAGCTACCCTGCCATATAAAGTACAAATTAAATTTAAAAAATAAGATAAAAGATATATATTGTACAACATGAGTATAGCCAATAGTAACTATAGATGGAGTATAACCTTTAAAAATTGTGAGTCATATACTGTATCCTGGAATTAGGAAGAAGTTCCCAATCACTGGATCGGGAAGATCCCCTGGAGAAGGGATAGGCTACCCACTCCAGTATTTTGGGGCTTCCCTTGTGGCCCAGCTGGTAGAGAATCCATCTGCAGTGAGACCTGGGTTCAATCCCTGGGTTGGGAAGATCCCCTGGAGAAGGGAACAGCTACCCACTCCAGTATTCTGGCCTGGAGAATTCCATGGACTGAATAGTCCATGGGATCGCAAAGAGTCAGACGTGACTGAGCAACTTTCAAAAATATATATATATAGTACACCTGTAACTTACATAATATTGTATAGCAACTATACTTCAGTTCTGAAAAAAAGAAAAAGTAAATGAAAGGAGAAATTCGTTTCCTCGGTTGTATCAGCCACACATAGGTAGCGACAGAGTAGTCAGTGCGTGGGTGGTCCGTGTCCATCACTGCAGAAAGTTCTAGGAGACAGTGCTGGTTCAGACACTCAGCTGGGGGCGGGAGGGCGACTCCTTTGTCCAAGCACAGGCCGGGGTGCAGCCCCGGAACCCCAAGGGCTGGCCCCTGGGCTCATCAGCTTAGCCGCCGGCTGTGGGCAGTTTGTCCATCGAACAATCCAGCGGGCCAGGGGCCCCGGGTGGGCAGCTCTTCCCTGACCGCCCCTCCCACTCTGTTCAGGTGGCTCTCCTACCTCCTGCTGTTCCTCTTGGACCTGGTCCTCTGCCTCCTCGCCTGCCTGGGTCTGGCCAAGCGCTCCAGGTGCCTCCTGGCCTCGTGAGTAGCCTGCCTCTGGGTCTGGGGGAAGAGCTGGCCAAGCGTGGGGAGTGACGGTGCTGCCGTCCAGAGGGATGAGGGCCTGGGGGGCCGGGGGCATGTGGGCAGCAGCGGCAGCCTGACACCGCCTCCCTCCCCGCTTCTTAGCACCCAGCCCGGGGCGGGGTGGGGCCGGCAGCCACCGTCCTGCCGTCTGGACACCAAGCGAGGGGCGGGCTTTCCCTTCCCAGCCCCGGCCTCCTGGGCCTGCCTGTCCCGCAGCTGAGATGTTAGAGCCGCTCAGCTCGAGCCCTTGGCTGCTGTCTCTTCCCCTGGGGACCTGTGCGCAGGGTCCATATCCCTCTGCCAGGGCTGCCCTCGGGGCCACTGAGGGAGTCTGGAGGACCAGGGGGACAAGGTCGTGGCCGAGAGGAAGGGCCCCGAAGGCTGGGGGGCGGGCGCCACCGCGGGGCCCCACCTGCCGGCCTCTGCCGGGACCCCAGTGGCAGCTCCTCTCCTCTAGGATGCTCTGCTGCGGGGTGCTGGCCCTGCTCCTCAGCTGGACGTCCCTGGCTGCTGACGCTGCTGCGGCCGTGGTGAGTTGGGGGCCGTGGGGGTGCCGGGTGGTCCACCCGGGTGGTCTTCGGTCTGGTGGTGCGTCATGTGTGCCACCCAGCGTCCCCAGGGCAGGGCCGGCTTCTGGCCTCAGTCCCTAACCAAGGATCCGAGAGTCTGGGAACTAAAGGGGCTTGGCTCATCCCTTTTGATGGGGACACAGGCCCTGGGAGAGGAAGAGGCTTGCTCTGGGGTCACGAGGCATTTGGGGGCAGAGCCAGGATGAGAGGCCTGAAGCCTGATTCTTTACCCACCTGCCATGGCCTGTGGGGCCGGGCACTGGGGACCAGGTGCCTCCTCTGGGCGTGAAGAGCTGAGCTCAGCTGGTGGGGCTGGGCGGGGCTTGAACCCCATTCAGGAACCGCCCTTGGGCTTCAGCGTGCACTCCCGGGCCCTCGTCCCCAGCGTCCGGAAAGCAGAAGGTGGCCTCCCATCCATTGCGCTTGGACTCACACGGACTGTCCGATTCACAGTGATGTGTGTTTCCAGCTGTGGTACCTTGAAATGTCAAAAAACGAAAACAGACACACACACAAGGTGTCAGGAGTGTGGGCGGGAAGCTAGCTGGGCAGGTGTGCTTGGTCTCCGGTGGACCAAACACTCCAGAGGAGCTGTGTGCACAGCGTTCATTCATTCAACATTTGGCTACGTGGTTCTCGAGGGCATGGGGGCCTGGGGATGCAGGAACCAGAAGAACGGGATGCTTCCTCTTAAGTTTCAGCTCATAGGCAGATCATCACAACCCCCTGTGGATCAACACAGTGGTGGTACGGGCTGTGTGTCTCTGTGTGTGTGTTTGTGACAGCGGGGCAGATTTACAGGGATTTCAGAGAACCCCTTAGCTGACTTAAGGGCCACAGAGCAAACCTGTGACCTGCGTCCATTCTGCCCTTTTGATCCGGGAGAAAAAAAGAGGAAGGGGGCTCACACAGGAACCCCTCTACCCAAACACATGCCTCGTCCAGTGACGGGGGCCGGCTAGTGACCCTGGCCTTGGCCGGTGGGCCTCCACGATGCCCCCAGAATGCATGGACCCTGGTGCTGCTTGTCTGAGTAGCTCTGGGCGGAGCTTGTCCGGAAGGGGGAGGAGGTGGGCCTCTCCTGCTTTCTCCCTCATCCCCACATCACACAGTTTCCACTTTGGACTGCGGAGGGAGTCCTGGGCAGGAGGAGCCTACGTCCCCAGGGCTGGGGCCCCTCCAGGTACAGGGAAGAACAGAGCAAGAGGGCCCAAGTGAAAGTCGCTCAGTCATGTCCAACTCTTTGCAACCCTGTGGACTGTATCCCACCAGGTTCCTCTGTCCATGGGATTCTCCAGGCCAGAATACTGGAGTGGGTTGCCATACCCTTCTCCAGGGGCTCTTCCCAACCCAGGGATTGAATCCAGGTCTCCCGCATTGCAGGCGGGTTCTTTACCGTCTGAGCCGCCAGGAGGGCCCAGGTCACGGTCAAACGCATCCTGACATCATCTGGAGCTGGGCGGGCTGAACAGGGTCCAGGGAGGGTGGCTGCTGGCCGAGGCCACACGCACAGCTGCCTGGCAGAGAGACGCTTCTCTGGGGACAAGAGCGGGCACCGGGAAGCTTGCACACAGCGGGCCCTCCCCCGGGTGCCTCCAGCTGGCCACCGTGGGTGCCCCTTAGGGAGCCGGCTCCTTCCCAGCAGGGTCTCCTCCCTCTCACCAGGCTTCTGTGTTCACAGCGACCAGAGGCGACTCCAACTCCCAGCCGAGGGCCCCCCGGGTGGCCAGGGAGCTCCAGAGAAAGGCCGTCTCCCTAATTCGATTAATCAGGCCCTTGTGTGAGAGAGGCCGAGGGTGAGGCAGTGAATGGGCCTTTGACGGGGCTGCGGCTCCTGCTGCATGCTAATAGGAAGTGGGGCAGAAGGAGCCAGGCCCTCCGAGGCTGTTGTGGGGAGCTTTTGTGCGGCCACTGCCCCTGCCCGCCCAGCCTGTTTTTCTGGGGCTGTTCTTGTTTTTGTTTTTGAGAGCTGTGGGGCAGAGCGCCAACACTGGCCTCAACCCCTCCCTCCCCTGTCCCCCCAGAAAGGGTCTCCAGGAGGGAGCCCTGCCCCTCAAGAACGTGCCGGGGGCTTCCCTGGTGGTCCAGTGGCTGAGACTCTGAACTCCCGGTGCAGGGGACCTGGGTTCGGTCCCTGGTCAGGAAACTAGAACCCACACGCCGCAACTAAGCATTCTCGAGCCCCAGCTAAAGATCCCACGAACCACACCCGAGACCCCGCACAGTCAGATGAATATTTTTTAAAAAGAACGTGATGAGGAGTCAGATGGGAGCCAGGGTCGAGCCCTGTCTGCTCAACCACCCCGCTATAAGTCCAGAGTGTGAGGCAGGGGTGAGGGGCAGAGAGGAGAGGCAGCAGCCAAGGAGAAGGGGCGGGGAGAAGTGGCCTCTGGGAGAGGCTGGAGGGTCACCCGGGTGCTCTGGCCACCGAGCGCTCCCCCTCCCCGCAGGGGCCCCAGGAGCGTTCCTGAGCTTCCCCAGGCCTCATTTCCTCCTGTAGGATGGGCAGAGGAGCAGCACTCCCCGCGAAGGCTTGATGAGGGCGAGGTGGTTGGCGGACCCCTGGGAGGCGTGTGGTCAGTGTCCGTCGGCTTGTTGTCGTCGTTCAGCCACTCAGTCGTGTCCGACTCTCTGCGACCCCATGGACTGCAGTGCGCCAGGCCTCCCTGTCCCTCACCATCTCCCAGAGTTTGCCCAAGTTCATGTCCATTGAGTCGGTGATGCTATCCGACCGTCCCACCCTCTGCTGACCTCTTCTCCTTTTGCCTTCAACCTTTCCCACTGGTCCATTGGTTTCCTGCATGTTTATTCCCTTTCTGGGAGGGTCACAGGGTGACCTGAGAAGGGTGGAGCCCCCCTCTACCCAGTGCCCGCTGCGCCCCCTAGGCCAGACCTGCGGAGGGCCTGGCTCAGAGGGTGGCGTCCTTGCAGCCGCCTCTTCCAGGCCCCGGACCTGCCGCCACTCGGCCCCGTGGGCCCTTGGTGGTCCCCTAGCCAGGGCGGGCTGGGCGACAGGGTCTGGGTCCCCCGGCATGGCCACGGCAGAGCCTGGAGCCCTTGTCCCTTCTCAGCCCTGTGCTCGTCCTGACCTCCCATCTTATCACGACAAGACCTGGACCCAAAAGCTCAGAGTTGGACTTAGCACCTCCATAACTCTTTAGGAAGAGATTCTGGGGCAGGCTTCTTGGATGGACACCACCCAGAGCAGGGGCGGGCTTGGTAACAGCAAGACAAAAAATAAAATAGAGACGGGCAGACAAGGCTGTGGTGCAAATAACTCTCCAAAATGTATCCCATCACACCCCCTTGCCTCACCCGGGTCCCTCCCAGGAGAGGCATTCAGAAATCAAAGGTAACGGCACAGAGTGCGCGCTATCTGTCTGCCCGTCACTTTCCTGAGTACGCTGCGTGGATTGATTCATTAGGTGAAGAGCATCTCTGTCTCCTGTGTGATTGATGAAGATGCTGAGACCCAGGCTAAGCCCTTGTCTCTAAAGTTAAGAGAGCCAGGCAGGGGCAAAGCCAGGACCCAGGGAAGCTGGCCGTTGACAGTTCTTGCCCAGCCGAGTCTGAGCCGCGGGGTCCCCGTGCCTGAACTCCTGGGAGTGTGTAACTTTCCTCCACCCCTCCCGTTTCTCCCCGGCTCAGGGCACCAGCGACTTCTGCGCGGCCCCAGACACCTTCATCCTGAACATCACAGAGGGCCAGGTCCGCCCCGGTAAGCATCTCAGCTGCTGTTGTCAGAGCCACCTGGGATGCTCGGTCCAGGCCCGCAGTCAGCCAGACTGTGCCCCTGAGAAAAAGTAAAAGCGTTAGTCACTCAGTCGTGTCTGACTCTTTGGGACCTCGTGGCCTGTAGCCCTCCAGACTCCTCTGTCCATGGGATTCTCCAGGCCAGAATACTGGAGTGGGTAGCCATTCCCTTCTCTGGGGCATCTTCCCAACCAAGGGGTCTCCCACATTGCAGGCGATTCTTTGCTGTCTGAGCCAGGGAGGCCCCAGACGTGCCCTAGTTTCCCTTTCAGCCCTGTGGCCACCCAGAACCTCCCCATCACGGTCCTTCAGGACCAGCCAAACCAGTGGGCCAGGTCTTAGAAGCTGCCTCCTTCGGGAGCTCGGGGACGGGTCTGGCCACGGAGGATGGATGAGCGCGGGTCACGTGTGAGCTCATGCCTGACTCCAGTGTCTTTGCCTTGTAGAAGTGACCCGATACTATCTGTACTGCAGTCAGAGCGCAAGCAGCCCCTTCCAGCAGGTACGGCTTCCCCGGTCCAGCCCTCACCCTGCCCCCAGCGCCCCCATGTGGTCAGCCGCAGCACTGACCTGTAAGGTGGAGGTACCTGGCTGATCCTTGCTTCTCTGGGGTCCCCTGCAGGGGGCTCTGGGTCAGCTCCATCACCCTGGGTGCTGGTTTCCAAGCGGAGGTTGTGCTTAAGTCTGGGGCCGGCCCCAGACTCTACACTTCTCACAAGCTCCCCGACCAGGCTGTCCCAGCAGGACACTTCGAGTAGCAGGAAGCAGGTGGACGGGAAGGCTGGGGCTGAGGGGAAGACCTGCCAGCAGGAAGGGCCGTCCCCGATCAGGGATGTGACTGCAGCTGCGGACGATCGGGGGGCCGCAGGCGAAGAGGCAGCGGGGGGCTCCTGGGAGTAAGCCTCACGCGGGGCTGCGGTCTCTCCCGGCGCAGGCCCTGACCGTCCTCCAGCGCTCGCTGACCGCCATGCAGATCCAGGTGGCAGGACTGCTGCAGTTCGCCGTGCCCCGCTTCCCCACTGCAGAGGTGAGGCGGCCGGCCCTGCCCTTAGGGCCCGAGCCGGGGAGAGAAGGCGTGTCCCCTCCCTGTGCAGTCTAGCCCCTTGCTGTGGCTTTAAAGCCCTCTCTGACGAAGCTGCCGTCTGTGGGTTTATCCCCAACCCTCCCAGCCGCCCGCGCTCACTCTCTGCCTCTCCGTCTGTCCGCATGTCCACCTCTCCCTGCTTCAGAAAGATCTGCTTGGAATCCAGCTCCTGCTGAACTCATCCGAGTCCGGCCTCCACCAGCTGACTGCCTTGTTGGACTGCCGGGGGCTGCACAAGGTGCGGGGTGGCCCTGGGGGGCAGGCGGAGGGCGGGGGGGTGCACCCCAGCAGGCCACATCGTCTCAGGGAGAAGCCAGCAGAGGCTGGGAGAGTGATTGCCTGACTCAGGGAATGGGGTGGAAGAATGCCTGGCTTCTAAATTCTCTCCAGTAGCTGAGACGGGGAGACGCATAGAAAGGTACGGGGTGGGGGTATGGAGAGTTGGGTCTGTTTTGGGGCACCCTGAGCTACATGAGGAAGGCTGTTCCCTAGTGCACAGACCCCCAGCCATCTGGTCAACCCATCCAGTCCCTGAGTTGCAAGTGGACACCCCGTTCTCATTGCCAGGGTCATCTCTAGGAATCTGCAATATCAGACATCCATGCAGGGAGCACGCTGGGTGCATGTGAGCCCCTCCTCTCCTCCAAAGCAGGAAGCCAGTGTATGTTGACAAGCTCACATCCCATGTGGATTTCGAGCGAACTGTCATGATAATGATCACGGCTGCAATTTACTGAGTTCCTGTCTTCCACCTGGTTCTGTGCACTGTATATCTGATGTATCATTTAGTCCTCACTGTTAAACTGTGAAATACCTGATATTTCATGAGAAATGTTATAGATAGCAATTTGTGTGTGAATATATAGATGGATGGATGGATAGATGATAGATGGACAGATGTATATATCTTTTTATCTATAAAGTAGCTTACCGAAGATTCCAGAGCTGTCAAGTCAAGGCCTTGGGTTTCCAACTCCGGAAGCCTGACTTGAGAGCTGAGAACAGGGGTTGGCCCCAGTACCCTTCCTTCCTCCCCCACCTCCACACCCCATCCCTCAGTGAGTGCTCACAACTGTACCCTCGGATCTACCCTGCGCCATCCACTTGTGTCCCCCCCGCAGCCCCCGCCTTGGTCCAAGCACCACCCTGCTCCCCTGGGTGACAGCCATGGCCTCCTAACTGGTCCCCACTTTCTCCCACCTGCTTACCTTTTATCCACGGCAGCCAGAGCAGCCTTTTAAAAACCGAATTGGATCACAGCCTTCCGTCCCCAAACCCACCCATGCCTTCCCATCACCTTGCGTTACATTCAAGCTCCTCCTTGCCTGCGCTGCGAGGTCCAGCATGACCTGGCACTGTCTCACGTGTCCTCAGCTGACTCTCCCTCCTCCCTGAACACGCCAAGCCTGGCCCCTTTGCCCCAGAGGCTGCAGGCTCACTCCACTTCCCTGCTGTCCTGCCCTCAGATTAAATGTCCTCTGCCCTCTGGCTCCCCCACCCAAAAGCTCGTCATCTGTCCTGTTCCAAGCCCAGCGCACAGTATTTTCAGCAAATGCATGGAGAGAGAACCAAGAAGTGCCCCGTCATCCTGGGGTCCCAAACGTGGACCCTTCATGGGTGTACACTGTGCCTGGGAGGGGGGAGGGGAGGCGATCCCGGGTCCAGGCTGGGGGAGAGGGGCTTGCAGAGACCAGCTTGTACCCCCGGGAGCGCCGCTCTCCCCCTGCAGCTGCGTGTCCCTCTTCCTCCCCCAGGACTGCCTGGACGCCCTCACTGGCGTCTGCTACGACGGCCTCGAGGGCCTGCTGTACCTCGGCCTCTTCTCCCTGCTGGCCGCCCTGGCCTTCTCCATCGTGATCTGCCTGGGGCCGGGGGCTTGGAAGCACTGTGCCGCCAGGTGGGCTTCCTGGGGAAGGGGGCGGGAGGCCCTGCTCTCCAGCTGAGCTGAGAACTGATAACCTGGGCTGGAGAAGGGCAGCAGGGGGACTGGGCATTCAGCCCCAACAGGCTGGCTGGATTTCTGCTGTAGCATCCCTCAAAGTCCAGGCAGGATCCCAGAAGGAGGTTTGAGGGGGCCAGAGCAGGGCCAAGGATGATGAGGGCATCGTGCCACAGCCTGGCCTCCTTAGCTTATCCCCTCTTCCTCTGCAGGACTTTGTGGGGTGATGCTGCTGCTGGGAGGGGTGCCCCAGAATACCGGAAGGAACAGATTGTAGCACTGATACCAGGGCACCTGTAGTCTCATGGAGGAGACAGATAAGATAGCATTTCAGTGTCTCGAGAGTAATCAGCAAAGGAGGCAGGGTAGGGAGGATCAGTGTGCAGGTGGTCAGCAGGGTGGGCTGCCTGGAGGAGGTGGGTGTGCAGTTGGGAACGGATCAGAGTAATATGTATAAGGCAGGGCTGAAGACCATACTTTCAGAGAACCTCAAGGAGACACCTGCAGCCAGAGGAGGAGTTCTGGGAGGAAAGACTGGGAAGCAGGCCGGGACCCCACTGCCTGGCGCCCCTCCCGCGCCCTTCACGGCTGTATCCTGCATGTCATCCTAGGGACAGGGACTATGATGACATCGACGACGACGACCCCTTCAACCCCCAGGCCCGGCGCATCGCCACCCACAACCCGTCTCGGGGGCAGCTTCGCAGCTTCTGCAGCTACAGCAGCGGCCTGGGAAGCCAGGGCAGCCTGCACCCAGCCCAGACCATCTCCAATGCCCCCGTCTCAGAGTACATGTACGGCGGTATCCCAGGGCCTCCCCTCAGTGTGCGGGGCTGGGGTAGTGGCATTTCTCCTGGCCTTGAGGGAGCTGGATCTGCAGGTGGGGGCATGTTTGGGTCCAGGGGGCCAGGGCCGGGGAGGAAGGCATCCGAAGCCAGCTGGGCCCCTGGCTGCAGCTGGGACGCCTGAGTGCAGGGCCCCCCGCCCGCCACCCCAAGAGCATCTGCTCGAGGAAGAGCTGCTGCGGGTGTCAGTGTTTTGCCTCAAGCCTGCAGGGCAGGTCGAAGGCCCGAGAAGCCGCGTCTCCCCTAGCCTCATCACCCGCTTCCTGCTGCTTCTCCCTCCCCTCTGTCTGTGGTCCGATTCCATCCCCCTTATGCACACCCCCGGGACCCTCCTGCAGAAGTCCAGGCATACACCTGTGTCCCCGCTCTGAGCGCCCCTCGCCCCTCTCGGCCCTGCAGGAACCAAGCCGCACTGTTCGGCGGGAACCCACGCTACGAGAACGTGCCGCTCATTGGAAGAGGCTCCCCTCCACCCACGGTAAGCTGGGCTCCCCAGGCAAACGCACAAACCCTGCTGGGGAGGGGGGCGCGGTTAAAGAGAAAACCTCTTGGGGACCCAGTGAATCCCTCCCACAGAGGTAGAAAAGAACAAAACAGTTTTGTTATTGGATAAGCATTAAAGCAGACTGCTGGGACGTCCCTGGGAGTCCAGGGGTTAAGACTCCGAGCTCCCACTGCAGAGGGTACAGGTTTGATCCCTGGTGGGGGAACTAAGATCCTGATGCCTCATGGTGGAGCCAAAAAGAAAAAAAAAACAGAAAGCAAACAAAAATCATCCTGGCACTGACAGGAAAGAAGGTGGTCTGAGGTGAGGTTGGAAGTCTGCGTTCTTGAGCCAGGTGTCTGTCCGGGAAGGAGCCTTCGCCTTCCCTGGGCTGGGCGAGGCGTTTCACCCGCGCCCATCCGGGTAGTTTGGAAGAAGCCATTCAGGTGGCGAACCTGGAGCCCTGGCGCCCCAAGGACACGAGACCCATGATGTAGATGTGGCTTTGAGAACCAGCTCAGGGCGTCCAGCAAGTGCTCTTCGTGAAAAGCACAGCGCTGGACCTGGGAAAGAGAGCCGGGGACCCAGCCCTCTTCAGGAAGTGGATAATCCGCAGAGGGAGACTCAGAAAGCTGCTGTAATAAGTGCCGCACGGTGCAATGGGCCCTAGAGGGAGGAGCTGTTCTTCGGGGCCTGAGGGGGCGACCTTTCCGCCTTACTGTGGAGCACTGGGTCTCCCCCAGGGGCGCTCGAGTTTGTTCCCCTAGAGGACGCTTGGCCATGTCTCGAGGCATCTTTGGGTTTCCCCCACGGCTTAGGTGGCAAAGATCCCACCTGCCAAGGCAGGAGACATCAGACACACAGGTTCGATCCCTGTTCAATCCCTGGGTCAGGAAGATTCCCTGGAGAAGGAAATGGCTACCCACTCCAGTATTCTTGCCTGGGGAATTCCATGGACAGTCTGTGGGGTCCCAAAGATTCAGACACGACTGAGCGACTGACACTTTCACTTTCCACTTAAAGGCGTCTGTGGTTGTCACACCTGGCGGGGGGTGTTGGCTGCGCCCAGCCTCTAGCGGGTGGAGGCCAGGGGCACTGCTGGGCACAGGCCAGCCCCCTGCACGCAGGACGATCGGCCCCAAGTGTCCGCAGTGTCCTGCTCAAGCCGACCCTCTGGCTCTCCTTGCCCGGCCCCGCCTTGCTACTGTTTTGCCCAGAGCGCCTCCCCGCTGTCCTTTAGAGACCGTGCTCGGCCCGGGCCTTGCTCTGGCTCCTGGGGTCCCCAGGCGGGGACAGCGGGCCATCCAGGCCTACTTCCAGAGTTGGCACCTTTGAAATCCCAAGCTGGCCTCTCTGTAAACCAGAAGAAGCCTCTTGGCTCCTGCTTCTACCCGCCAGCTGCTGTGGCCCCAGGAATTCAGATTGATTTTCATATTAATCTCAGTACAACATAATTAGGAGAAATCCGACGCTGTGACACATGAATTACTCAAGGCCCTGGAATGCCAACTGCAAATGGATTTTGGATTGCCTTCTGTTTTGAAAGATCCAGGCCACTCTCCCTGTCTTCAGCAGAGATAATCAGAAAACTGACCTTATTTGCCAGGCTCAAGGGCAGAATAAACCTTCCCCCAGGAAAGACTGAAGGCAAAAGAAGAAGAGGCAGAGGATGAGATGGTTAGACAGCATCACCAACTCAATGGAGATGAATCTGAGCAAAGTTCAGGAGATGGTGAAGTCTAGGGATCCTGGCGTGCTGCAGTCCATGGGGTCAAAAAGAGCGGGACAGGACTTCCAACAACTGAGGAACAGCTAAAAGTGCCTCTAGGTGTCCCTGGGAGAGCAGAATTGAGACCCAGTCAATGTTAAGGGGTTAAGGAGTCTCGAGCCCCCACCCCCCGCCCAGCTGGCAGCCTTTGTCAAGCTGTGGTGTGAGTGGTTCAGACCTGAACCCCTGGGGCCAGAGGACAGTCAGGGTCCCGTGGGTCATTGCTCCTCAGAGTCCGCAGACCAGCAGCACCTGGACTTATTAGGCATGCAGACGCTCAGGTCGTACGTTTGATGGGAGATGCGATAACGTAAGAAGCCACATCCTTAACTTTCGAGCAGTAGCTGGCTAACATCTGCTGCGAACACTCAAACTTTGTTTCTCTGACTTGGCTGCACTGGAAAGAACTTATTATAAAAATATCAGAGGCGGCACTTTTAAGAAGCTTGTTTATTCATTCACTTAGGGCCACGCTGGGCCTGCGCTGCTGGGTGCAGACTTCCCCTAGGTGCAGCGGCGGGCGGGCGGCTGCTCTTCGTCGCGGTGTGTGGGCCTCTCACGGCGGTGGCTTCTCTTACTGTGGAGCACCGTCCCTAGGGCGACAGGCTTAGTTGCTCCGTGGCATGTGGGGTCTTCCCAGACCAGGGATCAAACCCCTGTTCCCTGCACTGGCTGGTGGATTCTTAATCACTGGACCCCCAGGGAAGTCCCAAAAGGCTTTATTGTATGTGTATTTTATCTCATTAAAAAAATACTGGTGGGTACGGCCTGGGCACCCGGATGTTTTCAGAACCCTCCCAACCCCACCCCTGCAGTGTCTCTAATGCACAGCCAGGTTTGAGAAGCCCTGGGTTAGGGATCTTCTGGCTTTATATTAATCCATCCTTTTGATGTAAGAGATGAGTCCTCTTAGGTCCATTGTGCAGATGGGGAGACTGAGGCTGGAGCAATTGGAGAACCTCCTCCAAGGTCATAGGATGAGTAAGGTGCACGGCTGGGATTTGAACCTGGCTCTCGGAGTCAGTGGGCCTGTGCCGTTAGCCTGCTCGCTCAGCGGGCTCCTTAGCGCACGGGTGCATTAGGGAGGCTGGTCGGGTGTGCATCTTGAGTTTGGGAAGCAGATGTCCTGATGGGCCCAGTGTCGGAAGCATCAGCAGACATGAAGCCTGCCCAGGCCACCCCCACTGTCCTCCAATAACCCCCACAAGGCCTTGACGTTGAAACTCGGTGCCCAGCTGCTGTGGCCGGCCCAGCACCCCCCAAGAGCTGGCGCTTCTGCTGGCGCGGTGTCCGGTGTGACAGACGACGTGTGACCCTGTCCTGACTGCCTCCTTCCCTCTCTCCCACAGTACTCGCCCAGCATGCGGGCCACCTACCTGTCCGTGGCGGATGAACACCTGCGGCACTACGGGAATGAGTTTCCAGGCTAACATGCTTTCCGGAGTTCCTGCCTCCTTGCTCCGTTTTGGTTTTTAACTAAGGCAAATGCAAGTGTGTTTCTTTAACAGAAACCAAAGCCATATATAGAGACTGCAGGATCGGAAGGCTCCGGCTGGTGCCAGGGAGTGACTGGAGATTCAGGGAGAGTCAGCCCGGGGTTGGCTGACATTCCCGGGCAGACAAGCCCCGTGAGCTGGACCAGCCCTCTCCCTCCGCTGACTCCCTCTCCACACCGGAAACGCCCCCAGGTGCTTGGCCGTCCCTAAGCTAGGAACCTGGCTCAGTTCGCCCCTGACTCCCCGCCTCACCAGGTGGGGAAGGGCAGTGACGAGGGGCTGGGTCAGGCTCGAGGAACCCCTTGCTGGGACTCTGCCTCCTGAAGACACAGCTGGGAGCCCAGGTGACCATTCTCGGGGTCGCCTCTCTCCTCCTGGCTGCTCAGATGGGTACCATTTACCCACAGGTAAAGGCAGGTGGGCTGATCAGGAGATCCTTTTTAAGGTGACATCCCTGATGAGACCAGACACTGTCCAACTCAGCCTCCCGGGGCCCAGTGGACTCTACCCAGGCCATGGAGGGAAGGCCTTGGCAGGTTCTGCCTATGAGGCCATGAGCTCCAGGGCCTTGCAGCCTGGTGGGCTTCCAGGTGGCGGTGGTGGACCTGTCTTCTCTGCAACCTTCTGTCACCTCACCTCCATTCCAGAATCTCCGCTGTGAGTTTGCTCATGGTGGTAAGGGCCGTCTCAGGTATTCACAGACATTTTGAAAAAGCGACTCTTTCTTGCCAGTGTTCTAAACATTCTTGATTATCCAAAGAACTGAAACTCATCCCACAAGCCAGTTTTTACAGCAGATGTGGGCTGATCCCTCCCACCTGATTTGTCGACCAAAACAGAGGTCAGTGAGATACCCTGTCCCTAGATGCTGGTTGGTGGGGATATGTGTTCATCCCACCTGGACGGACGCATCTTGAGAGAATGAAGTCTCTGGGAGGGAAGTCTGAGCGTGAACAGTCTGGTCCCGGAGACCGGCTGCTCGTCCACATCAGCTCTCCCTACATTTGTCTCTAAGTAGGTCCTAAAGGTTTTAGCAAAATGGTGTCCTGATGCACAGATGGGCATCTTCCCTGCCTCTCCCTCCATCCTGTCCCCACCCCCGACCGGTTTCTGCTGGGTGAGGGAGGAGCCTGGGGACCAGGAGGAAGTGATGACCCACCACCCTCTCCACTGAGGATCCAGCGTTAGCGTCTTTGGCGCTTCCAACCTCCTGCCGACAAAGAGCGCAAGGCCTGGGAGGCCCACAGCCTCCCACACCGAAGCAGGAGCACGGGGTAGCGTGGCTGTGGACCGGGACACCGCTTCTGGTCAAAAGGCTGAACAGCAGCGTGGTTTTCAGGCCTAGCCAAGCCTCCCCAACCACAGGGCCGCCGGGCCACCGGGACTCTGTCTCCCTCATTCCCCTGTACATACGTGTACTGTGACCCCACCTTCGTGAGGCCGTGTCGCGTGCAGACAGGAACTCTGCAACGTCAAGGTGGTGCTTCTTAACGTTCCTCATTGGCCACTAGAGATTTTAATGCATGTAAACTAAACTAGAATCCTTTGGGTGGTTCCTGGAGGAGCCAAGTGGGCACACCTCTGCTTAATACCGGTGCGCCCTCGCCTGGGGAAGAAATAAACCACTGGTACTAAAATGCACGCTGTGTCCAACTTCCTGGGCTTCGGGAATGATGAAGGTAACTGATAGCACCTACTGGCTCGGTTATACTCGGGGAGGGGATCAGAGCGGGTTTCAGTGCTGAGGATTTAAAGACAGAGCTGTGAAAGAAAACAGAAAACTAAATAAAGAGAGACAGGGCCTCACCTCGCTGCTCTTCGGGATCAAAGTCAGGCCTTCTTTCTGTCTGAGTCTCCAAAGCTCCCCTTGGAGGTGATTGCTTTTAGGGTTCCTAATAACAAGTGGTGTTTATTGAGTAACCTCCAAAGTGCTAGGAACTGTCCCAAGTCATTTTGTAAATAAAAAAGCCAGAGATGTACAGAGAAAGGACTTACTTGGTGCACGTGTCAGAGCCAGGAGTGTGTAACTCACAGCCCAGGTGCACAGGTCAGGCCACCTCTCCCAGCTTGGCAGCAGGTCCTTGCTGCATCCTCTTCCGAAACTCTCCCCCTGCACGGGTTGCCTGCCTGCGCCCGGGTTCCCGCAACACATGGAGCCCTTCAGTCCTTCCTTGCAGTGTCTCTTGTGTCCGGTGAGCACCTGAGCCAGCCTGGGAGGGCACCCTGCCTGAGGCTGTCGTTTACGCTGACTCCTCTGGAGCAGCTGACGGAGTTGTGCATCGTTGTGGGAATGAGGGATGGTACGGCTGCTTCAGATAACAGTGTTCAGTTCAGTTCAGTTGCTCAGTCGTGTCCGACTCTGTGACCCCATGAATCGCAACACACCAGGCCTCCCTGTCCATTACCAACTGGAGTTTACCCAAACTCATGTCCATCGAGTCGGTGGTGCCATCCAGCCACCTCATCCTCGGTCGTCCCCTTCTCCTCCTGCCCCCAATCCCTCCCAGCATCAGAGTCTTTTCCAATGAGTCAACTCTTCGCATGAGGTGGCCAAAGTATTGGAGTTTCAGCTTCAGCATCAGTCCTTCCAAAGAATACCCAGGACTGATCTCCGTCAGAATGGACTGGTTGGATCCCCTTGCAGTCCAAGGGACTCTCAAGAGTCTTCTCCAACACCACAGTTCAAAAGCATCAATTCTCTGGTGCTCAGCTTTCTTCACAGTCCAACTCTCACATCCATACATGACCACAGGAAAACAGTATGGAAGTTCTTAAATTAAAAATTAATAAATTATATTAAATAAATAGAATTGTCATATGATTCAGCAATTCCACTTCCCAAAAGAATTGAAAGACTGGTCTCAATACCTGTGCCCCCATTTTTATAGCACGGTAGTTACAATAGGAAAAAATGGAAGCAACCTTACGTCCACTAATAGACGAATGGGTAAGTAAAGTGTGCTCTGTCCGCAATGGGATATTACACAGTCTTTAAAAAGGAAGGAAAGCATGACACCTGCTGCAGCATGAATGAACCTAGAAAACATTCTGCCAAGTGAAATAAGTCACAAAAAAAGAAAACTGTGATCCCACTTCTGCCGCCGCTCAGTCGCTTAAGTCTCATCTTTCTCTGCGACCTCATGGGCCATAGCCCGCCAGGCTCCTCTGTCCATGGGATCCTCCAGGCAAGACTACCCGAGTATTTTGCCAAGCCCTCCTCCAGAGGATCTCCCCAACCCAGGGATCGAACCAGCATCTCACGTCTCCTGCGTTGGCAGATGGGTTCTTTACCACTAGCACCCCCTGGGAAGCCCCATGATTCCACTTCTACAAGGTACTCAAAGCAGTCAAAATCATAGACACAGAAAGTAGGATTGTGCTTGCCAGGAATTTGGGGAGGGGGGAGTAGGGCCTTATTGTTTAACGGGAATAGAGTTTTGATTTGCAAAATGAAAAGAGCTCTGGGATAGACGGTGGTGATGGTTGTCTAACAGGATGAAGGTTCTTAGCACCACTGAACTGAGCAGTTAAAAACAGTTAAAGTGGTAGAGTTCATGTGTACTTTATCACGATGAAACACTGGATAAAGAGGTTGGCAGGACCACGTTGCAGTGGACTGTGGACTGGCCTTGGGGATGGCCAGGGCCAGGGGCTGCTCTCGGCAGAGAACTTCAGTTGCCGGGGCTTCACTGGTGGCCCAGTGGCTAAGACTCTGAGCCCCCGATGTAGGGGGCCCGTGTTCGATCTCTGGCCAGGGAACTAGATCCCACACACTGCAACTGAAGATCCCACCTGCCACAAAAAGGAAGCGACACACCCAAATAAATAAGAATCTGGATGGTGATTAAAGTCACTGGGTCATTTAACAGAAATACAAAGCTGCCGGGTCTGCTGTGATTGAGTGGAGACCTGGAAGACGCTGCAGTTTTTTAAAACGGGACCCTTGTGCTTACTTCTAATTACATGCTCTTGCTGGCTTCCCAGAGTGACGGAGACGGGCCCGCCCATGGGTGCTGCCTGTTTCTCCAGTGAGCAGAGCTGCCCACTGGCGGTTGGCAGCAAGTAGGCTTTCCGAGCGAGAGTGGGTGAGAAGCCTGTAATAAGTCATCGCAGTGATATGAGAAGGGAGGCTGCAGTTTTCCTCTCGACTTTTCTATTTCTCTCCGCCCGCTCCCCCTTCCCTCTGTGTGTGCAGGGAGCCTCAGAGTCCCAGAGCTGGGGAAGGGGTGAGGAGTGAATCTATGATCGCAGCCCCAACCAGCCAGTGCCCCAGGGTGGAGCCGACCCACTTCTGGACGCTTTGTGTCTGAGTCGCCTCTGACCACACAAAGCCAGTTCAGCGGGGCTTTCAGACGCTCCTGCGCCCAGCTCCCATCACTCGGAGGGACTCCTTGGCTCAGAGAAACTGGTTTCAGGGGTCCAGGGGGCAGCTGATGGCAGCAGACACCATGGGCTTGGCTTTTGTTGGTGCCGTTGGGCAAAGCGCCATCTCAAGGGGCCAGGCAGTAGTGAAACACATTTACGGAGAAGTTGGGGCGCCTGAGGAAGGGATGTTTGCTTTCCTCCTGTCCTTTCACAGAATCCCCAGAAGCTGGCCAGGAGCCTACAGTGCCTCTCAGATCCCCACAAACTAGCTCCAGCTGACTTCTGTAAACTCGTCTCTCACTGGCCCCCAGCAGGGACCCCGACTCCTTCCCCCACTGCAGCTCGTAACCGTTTGTCAAGGCTCCATTCCAACCCCAAATCCCACTTCATGTATGACACATGGTCCGCCCAGGGCCAGATCTCCAACAGCCATCTCTGAACTCAAGTTAGATCCCTGGCTGTGGGAGGCACAGAGCTGGCCTCCGGTGCGGGTTCCGTGGTCAGCTTTGGCCTAGGCACACTGCCGCATCAGCTCAGCTGGTCCTCCCAGTTATCCTGAGTACTGCAGCTGCCCCCTCCCTTGGCCAATGAGGATTGTGGAGTGTGGTGGTTCAGACAGTAAAGAAGCCACCTGGAGACCCTGGGTCGGGAAGATCCCCGGGTCGGGAAGATCCCCTGGAGAAGGGAATGGCTACCCACTCCACTAGTCTTGCCTGGAGAATCCCAAGGACAGAGGAGCCTGGCGGGCTACAGTACCTGGAGTTGCAGAGTCCGAGACAACTAAGTAACTAAGCGGGGCTTCTCTGGTGACACACGGTAAAGAATTGGCCTGCAATGCAGAAGACCTGGGTTCCATCCCTGGGTCAGGAAGATCCCCTGGAGGAGGGCATGGCAACCCACCCCAATATTCTTGCCTGGACGGACAGAGGAGCCTGGTGGGCTACAGTCCATGGGATCCCAAAGAGTCGGACACGACCAAGCAGCTAACACACACACGCGCAACTAAGCAGGAGTCAGAGAAGGAAGGCAACTTGCCCAACGTCACTTGGTTAGTGAACAGTCACGTGAGTGAGTGAAAGTCACTCCGTCGTGTCCGCCTCTTTGCGACGCCATGGATCGTAGCCCACCAGACTCCTCTGTCCATGGAATTTTCCAGGCAAGAATACGGGAGTGGTTTGCCATGCCCTCCTCCAGGGGCTCTTCCTGACCCAGGGATGGAACCCAGGTCTTCTGCATTGTAGGCAGATCCTTTACCATCTGAACCACCTGGCTGGGATTCAAACCCATGTTTTCTAGCCCCACATCCGGTTCTTTTAGTTTATATTGTTTCCCCTCATTGTCCTAACTAAGGAGAAATTTCATTTTATTCGTTCATTCATCGGCAAACAAGAGCCAAGCTGTGGAAACACCCAGCCCCTAACTTATAGGAGTCTCCTTCCTGGTCGAGTAGTTCAGACTTGAGCTTACTATTCAATGTGCAGGGGCCATGGTAACAGAGAGGAAGCTGGGGGTCCTAATTCCCATTTAGCAGACAAGGAAACTGAAGGAAGGGGTGGAATTGATCTTCTGAATCATGAGCAAATCCATAACACAGCCTCACCCAGGACTCAGGACTCCGAGGAGCGCTGAGTAGTACATTTTGCATTTTCTGAGAATCTTGCCAAATGCGTATTTGTGGACTTGGATAAGCGCCTTGGCAAAGATCCTACATACGTTTATCGTTACCGGTGCTTGACTAATTTAGGAGGGACCGGAGACCTGGCTTAACTGGATGGAAGGGGTCACGTGCTCCAGGTTTCCTTCCGCGCCGCGCAGCCTCGCGTCCTGGGCCTGGCCAGGGTTGCTAGGCAACGAGTAAATTCCGTAGCCCGTAGCCGTTTGAGAAGCGCTGGAGCCAGCTCCGCGACTCGGGGTCTTCCCCAGCGGCAGCAGGAACAGACCGAGGTTAAGGGGCGGACGCGGGGAGGATTTCCGCGGCTGAAGAGAAGACTGGAGAGTGAAAGGGAGCCTCAGAGGGTGAGAAACACCTCTAGTTCAAGAAGCTCCTCGCGGGGCCTCCTTCCGGGCTAGCTCTGCAGGATGATGGACCCCGGGGACCAGCGCTCCTAGGGTCCCCCGCCCATCAGTCCTCGCTGTCCTCGATGTTCCCGGAGTCCCAGGACCCAGCAGGTTCCAAACACCTTGCCTCCTGCATCGTTTGCGGCCAGTCCGGTCCTGACGCGATCCCTCTCCTGGTGAGGGGATGGGAGACCTAAAGGGTTTACAGCCCCCGGATCGAAAATACAGCCTGGGGCTGGGGTGGTGGGCGGCCCGGCCCGGTGAAGAGGAGAGCTTTCTGGTAAGAATGGAGGGAAGGGCGTTAGAGTTACTGAGCCCTTCTGCAGGGGTGGTCCTCTGCAGCATTTCACCTATTCCTCTACCCTGGAGTGGGTATCCATCCGGATGCCCTGAGGATATCCTGCTGAAGGTCACATGCAGGGTTAGTTCCTTCTTCCTGCAACAAGTTCACAGTTAATATCTATTGAACTACACAAGTGCATTCTTCTCCCAGCTTTCGGACCCAGTGTTTCCCTCTTACATCCTTAGCTTGCTGGACTTTTTCACATCAGAAGAGGAGGAGTAGGGGAGAGACCTCCAGGGGAGCATGCTGGCAGACTGGGGTCACATCGCACATTCAGCATGTGACAAAGGGAAGAGGGGGCCCGGCTCTGTGCCAGGCACTGGGGATGGGAGTGAATAGAAGACCATAGTCTTCTAATTAGGAACCATTACTCTCATGGGCTGTCATTATTCATGAATATTCGTCGTTGTTGCTGTTTAGTCACTAAATTGTGTCTAACTCTTTTGTGACCCCATGGACTGTAGCCTGCCATACTCCTCTGTCCAAGAGATTTTCCAGGCAAGAATACTGGAGTTGCCTTTTCCTTCTCCAGGGGATCTTCCTCACCCAGGGATCGAACCCACGTCCCTTGCATTGGCAGGTGGATTCTTTACCACACTGAGTCTCTAGGGAAGCCCAATGACTATTAGCACCACATTAAAAAAAAAAAAACCATAGTCTTGGCTCAGGGGGACAGTGCTGTGGTGGGCAGAGCAGGGAAACATGGGCCCACATCACCCTCCGGGTCGGGGGACCTCCTCCCACCTCTGGCTGTCTTCATCGTCCACCTCTTGGAGCTCATCCAAGGTTGACCCCAGTGTGGAACAGAGGAAGGAATTCCCAGGGGGATCAGCCACCTCTGAAGGTGAGTGGGTCCCTTATGACCGCAGGTCCCAGAAGGTGTGTAGACAGAAGAAAGAGGGCCGGAAGTCCCTCCGCCTACAGTCCTTTGTCCAGCCAGACACAGCACCAAGGCTGGAGCCTGCCGCAGGGACAAGATGAAGGAGAGGCCTAGTCACCTTTGTGACATCAGGGAGTCCAGTGGTGGGGGTAGGTGGCCACCCTCCACTTGCCTGCCCTTGAAGCTCCTCCGCTGAACTTCTTAGCCACCCCCTACCAGTCCCTCATCTCTCCCTTTCTCTGAAGCCAAAGGAGGTTCTTTCCAGGAATCACTTCGCTCATGATCATTGCACGAGCCGAGTCTTGTTTTTATGTTTGGTGAAGGTTCTGATCTGACTGCCCCAGGATGTTGGAGGCGGTTGCATATTTGGCATTCAGATCAGCATGTCTCTAATTCCATGTGGTCTTGTGTTTGAGATGCTTGTGGGGCTGAGGTTCCCACGGGTGGCATCTCCTCCCCCAAAGTCCCAGAGGGCAGCAAGGCGGCTTCTGCCTCCCCTGGAAGCCCCCTTTGCAGACAGCCTTACTTAGGCGCTGCTTGGCACAGCCCAGCCTGTGAGACTTATCTCACCAGGGCAGGGAGAAACCTCCTGAGACCACCCCTCCTCAGCTCTGACCTCACCATTCATCTTCATGCTCCACCAGCTTGTGAGAAAGAGCCCGCTCTGGGTCCTTGAATGAGCTGTCTTCCCATCACCCAGCCAGTCTTTAAATGTCCCCTCTGTCTGCCTCCAGATAGAAAACAATGCCTCTGTTCTCGCTCCTGGTTTGGCCTTGGGAAGCACCAAGAAGGAAAGCAAAGCTGTTAAAAATATGATCTGGGCTAGAGAAGCTATTTTTGTCTTCCTAGGCTTTCCTCGTGCTCTTAAAACCCCTAGTGTCCCCTAGGAGCCAGCCGTCTTGTGGCAGTTGTCTCTTAACAGAGGGAGGGATAAGCTGCCTGTAGTTACCAGAGTCTGCAGTCCCTGGGGGCGAGCGTTGGGAGGTGGAGGGGCGGGGGCGCAGGCACAGCCCTGCTGTTCAGCGATGTGCTGGAGGCCAGGGCGATGCTCACTGGGTGTGCACCCTTTTCCATGAGGCTCTCTCTTGTCCATGAAAAATAAACCCTTCGGGCAACCTGCTGTCATTTGTGCTTCTGTCCCCATCCTCTGTTCTCCAAGCCATTGCCCCTACCCTTCCTGGGTAGAAAAGTTTCCAAACCACAAGAAAGAGCGAAAACTACGGCTCCCTGCAAGTCTGATGCAGGACGAGCTGTACTGGGGCTGAGAAGGAGGCGGTTGGGGGGGTGGTACCGCCTCCAACAAACAACGCCTGTGGATGCAAAGTGGCCTAGTAGTTAACTCTAACCCTATCGCCCTCACCCCCGTCCCAGCTGCTCCAGGGCCTGAGGCCACCCAGGCACATGCCTCTAGGCTGCCGCAGAGCTCTTGGCCCTAAATCTGGGGGGACAGCAGCCTGGACCCACCCGTCTGGTTCCTTGAAGCCCTGGAGTTGGGGGAGGAAGGACAGACACATATCTGGTCTTAATAGTCATCTGGAGTGACCGTACGAATGTCTAAGCCTCGTCTCAGACATGTAGATCAGTGTTTACAGGAGGGGGGCTGGGCATCTCTATGTTTTGAAGGGATATTCCAGATTTGAGGAATGTTGGCTGTGAGATTCAGAGCCCTCACTTTAAATCGGTGGTTCTCATCCTTGACGGCAGCTGCGAGATTACGATTTAATTAGTCTGCGGTTCAACCCGAGCATCGTGGGGTTTTTTCCCAGAGCCCTCCAGGTGTTTCTAAGAGTGTAGCCAAGTGGTTGAGAGTCACTGCTGCATTTTTGTTTGTTGTGGCTGTGGGATCTCAGGTCAGGGGTTAAACCTGCACGCCCTGCTGCGATCCGTTTTGAGTCATCGTTTTGTATGGCGAGAGGTAGGAACCTGGGGTCATTCTTTTGCCTGTGAATGTACAGCGTCCCCAGCACCATTTGTTTAAAAGACCATCCTTGCCCCATTGTGTTCTTAGCACCTTCATTGAAAATCAATTGACCGCAGATATAAAGGTTTATTTCTGAGCTCTCAATTCCATTCCATTGATCTAAGTGTCTGTCCTTATGCCAGCATATCACTCTGTCTTGACTATTCAGGGATTTTTTTTTCAATGTGGACCATTTTTAAAGTCTTTATTGAATGTGTTACACTATTGCTTGTTTTATGTTTTGGGTTTTTGGCCTGTGGGATCTTAGCTCCCCGACCAGGTATCAAGCCCACACCCCCTGCACTGGAAGGCGAAGTCTTAACCACTGGTCCACCGAGGAAGTCCCTATTCATGGTTTTAACAAATGTTTTCTTACAAAGTTAACTGAAATCATTGTCAGGTCCAGTGTGTGGCAGGGAATTTAGTTCAACATAATCACCATCAATATTTCTTCCTTGCCTCTGGATAATCATATTAGCTCAGCAAAAACTGTATCACTTGGTGAGTTAGAGCTTTGGAGTCGGGCAGACAGCGGCAACACTTGTTGGCTCTGTGGTCCTGGGCAAGGCATTCTGGGTACCTGTGAATATCAGGTTCCTCCAAAGTGGATTGGTGATCTCATTGTCCGCTTTAGAGGGCAACTGTAAGAACCAAGCAAGATAACGCTTAGCCTGTAGTCATCACTCCATAGATTATTTTTTCAAATGCAGCTCAGCATCTGGACAAATCCCTTAGGAGCCTTCCCCTCACAACCAGAGAGGAAACACGGAGCCACCCGCAGTGGTGGAGACCACGAGGTAGCCAGCTGGAGGCCCTCACCACACACCCTTCCCCATCCCTGCAGCAGCCGGTACCATGGAGATTGTGTACGTATACGTGAAGAAACGCAGTGAGTTTGGGAAGCAATGCAACTTCTCCGACCGCCAGGCAGAGCTGAACATCGACATCCCGCCCAACCCCGAGCTGGCCGAGCAGTTTGTAGAGCGGAACCCAGTGGACACGGGCATCCAGTGCTCCACCAGCATGTCGGAACATGAGGTGGGTCCCTAAGCCCAGGGCCGGGCCAGGGGAGGTATGGTCTGGCAGGGTTGTGGGTCGGGGCTGGTAAGTGGGACTGCGTGACTCCATTCCCATGGGAAGCCAGGTAGTAGACCAGTGTGGATGCTGGGTGTGTAAGGGCAGAATCACCCCCAGTCCCAACTTGGTGCCCAGGGTCAGGACAAGCCCCAGTACCAACCATCCCCTGGGCCAGGCGAATCCAGATCAAGATCTCCTCTCTCTGGCCTCCCCTCTAAGACTCTTGCTAGAGTTGTTTTAGGCTTATGGTGCAGCTTTTGAACTGTGGTGCTGGAGAAGACTCCTGAAAGTCCCTTGGACAGCAAGGAGATCAAACCAGTCAATCTTAAGGGAGATCAACCCTGAATATTCACTAGAAGGACTGATGCTGAAGCTGAAGCTCCAGTATTTTGGTCATCTGATACGGACAGACGACTCACTGGAAAAGTCCCTGATGCTGGGAAAGACTGAGGGCAGGAGAACAGGGCGTCAGAGGATGAGATGGCTGGATGGCATCACTGAAGCAGTGAACATGAACTTGGGCAAACTCCGGGAGATGGTGAGGGACAGGGAAGCCTGGCGCGCTGCAGTCCATGGAGTTTCAAAGAGTCAGACGCGACTGAGTGACTGAACGCCAGCAGCTGGGAGAGGGATCTGAGGGGCCAGGGACTCACACCTCCCAGCTTGTGAAGGAGAAACGGTCCCATGGAAAGTTCTGGTCAGGGGTGCCTCTAAGATAAGAGAACCAAGCGTCATGCTGCTGTTCAAAACCCCAGATTTCTCCTGGTCTGTCCAAAGCAGGTGATTAGCTCCTGATTATGTCAACAACTGCTGGGAGAAGATTAGACTGAGGGGATAACCCTGTTGTCATATTCCTGAATCAGCGGCATGAAAATCACACTGATTTGGCCAAAACACATAATGAGTGTTTCCAATAACTTCAGTTCAAACACATTGACTTTCCTGCTTCCCCAGGGTGGGCTGCTGTCACTGGGGCCAGAGCAATCTTGTTCACGGGAACTTCCGAGACAAGACGACAGCCACGATTTCCATGTCATGCTGGGGTCTCCAAAGCCAGTGACTCCGCCCTGTTGAGACTTCTAGCTTTCCTGAGAAATGGCTTATAAAGGAAAAGGAAGTGAGAGTGAGAGCTCAGTGAGTGTGGCGTCTCCATTTGGGGTACTGAGAAAGTTCCAGACTAGATAGTGCTCAGGATTGCACAACATTATGAATGTTCTTGATGCCACTCACTTGAGCATTTTTTTTTAATGGTCAGAATGGTAGATTTTCCCTGGTGGCTCAGATGGTAACGTGTCTGCCTACACTGCAGGAGACCCGGGTTCGATGCCTGGGTGGGGAAGATCCTCTGGAGAAGGAAATGGCAACCCACTCCAGTACTCTTGCCTGGAAAATCCCATGGACAGAGGAGCCTGGTAGGCTACAGTCCATGGGGTCGCAACGAGTTGGCCACGACTGAGCGACGTCACCTCACCTCACTTCATGGTGGATTTTATTTTTTAAATATTTGGGTGTTAATGTGGCTGCCCCGGGTCTTAGCTGTGGCAGGCAGGATCTAATTCGCTGACCAGGGGTTGGACCCAGGCCCCCCGCCTGCATTGGGACTGCGGAGTCTTAGCCACCGGGCCACCAGGCAGGTCTCCAAACGGTAGACGCGATGTTATGTGTATTGTGTGAAAGTGTTAGTTGCTCAGTCGTGTCTGACTTTGTGACCCCAGGGACTGTAGCCCGCCAGGCTCCTCGGCCATGGAATTCTCCAGGCAAGAACACTGAAGTGGGGTAGCCGTTCCCTTCCCCAGAGGATCTTCCTGACCCAGGGATCGAACCTGGGTCTCCTGCATCTCCTGCATTGGCAGGCGGATTCTTTACCATCTGAGCCTCCAGGGAAACACATGTGTGTTTCATCACAGTTGAGAAGATGCGGGGTGAGGGGACTGAAAAGGAGGCAGAGAGGTAAGTTTAAGGGTAGAGCTCATCTGTGCCATCCTCGCTGCAACAGAGGACGAGCAAAGCAAATCCAAACTCTCAAGTGTTTCTATGTTTTGATTCCCATCTCACCATAAATGGTAGGGTTGGTCACTTTGTTCTTTGGGGTCTCACAGAGCAGATGGGTGGGTAGGTTTTTAGGGTTGAGGTCAGGTCAGAACTGGATTTCTCCCAGCCACTGGCATCAGCTGCAAGTGGCTGTTACTAACTCCCCAGGCTGGCACGTTCATGGCCGCCTGTGACCACCCGAGGACCAGAAAGTTCCTTGCTGGCACCTGAAGACGCTGTGGCTCTGGTCAAGGGTACCTCACGAGTCCCTCCCTGAACACTCAGAGCCCGGGGACCCGGGAGCCCCAGGACTCTGGTTTGCAGAAACATGCTTCCACCAGGGCCGGGCTCTTCTCACCTGTGACTCTCTGTTTAGGCCAACACAGAGCGCTTTGAGATGGAAACCCGGGGGATTAACCACATCGAGGGCGGCTGGCCCAAGGACGTGAACCCCCTGGAGCTGGAGCAGACGATCCGCTTCCGGAAGAAGGTGGAGAAGGACGAGAACTACATCAACGCCATCATGCAGCTGGGCTCGGTAAGGCTTCCTTCGGCTCGGTCAGGGTCTCCGCCACGACTGCATCCGCAGCTGCATGTCGGGCTCAGTAGCTCCTTGAGGCGGGACACCGGGCACCATGTGGAACCTTCCGTCTGGGAGCAGGTAGGCAGGTCCACACAGCAGACCCAAGGGTAAGGCAGGGAAGTGCAAGGACTGGACAGGTTTTAGGAGGAATCGGGAAAGTGAGAAACCCTCTAGGCAAAGAGACCCCCAAGGAACCCTAGCCAGCAGCTACCTGCCAATAGGGGTCATTCATTCATTCATTCAGCACATTTGCATGGAGCTTCTAGCCTTTACCAGGTGCAGTAGAGATTGCAAAAGTGAAATTCACATATATCGCACCCTAAAGAGTTTGTGAGCCACCAGAGGCCCAAGACAAAAACAGAGATATCACAGTATTAACAGGGGCTCCCCAGGCAGCTCAGAGAAGGCAATGGCACCCCACTCCAGTGCTCTTGCCTGGAAAATCCCATGGACGGAGGAGCCTGGTAGGCTGCAGTCTATGGGGTCACAGAGTGGGACACTTACTGAACGACTTCACTTTCACTTTTCACTTTCATGCATTGGAGAAGGAAATGGCAACCCACTCCAGTGTTCTTGCCTGGAGAATCCCAGGGACAGGGGAGCCTGGTGGGCTGCCGTCTATGGGGTCGCACAGAGTCGGACACGACTGAAGCGACTTAGCAGCAGCAGCAGCAGCCCCAGGCAGGTCAGCAGGTAAAGAATCCACCTCCAGTGCAGGAGACACAAGAGATATAGGTTCAATCCCTGAGTCGGGAAGATTCCCCTGAAGTAGGAAACAGCAACCCCCTCCAGTGTTCTTGCCTGAAAAAACCCCATGGGCAGAGGAGCCTGGTGGGCTATAGTCCATGGGGTCTCAGAGTGGGGCACGACTGAGCACACATGCGCCACACAATCTCACACTGAAAGGAAGGCTGTAAGAGGAGAAATGCTTTGCTGTTGTGAGGAGGGAGAGTTGGTTTCCTGCTGAAGGTATCAGGGGAGACTTCCTGGAGGAGGAGGCCCTTGAGCTTGGGTTTTTCCTTGTTGGACATTTGGAATAATGGGGGAGGGCCTTCTGGATGGAGGAAACAGGAGATGGATGCCATATACAGGGGCTGCTGCTGCTGCTAAGTCGCTTCAGTCATGTCCGACTCTGTGCGACCCCATAGACGCCAGCCCTCCAGGCTCCCCCGTCCCCGGGATTCTCCAGGCAAGAACACTGCGTGGCTACTAATTCTGTTCGGCTGGAACTGTGCTTCTTCACCTTTTTTTTCATTGCTGTCTCTCAGCAAGCCTTTTTAGATGTTCCCCCACCCCGGTGAAAATGTAATACCAAAGTGTACTGTATACTTACGTACTATATGTATATCTGGGAGGCCTGGCGTGCTGCAGCCCACGGGGTTGCAGAGAGTCAGACACGACTTAGCAGCTGAACAACAACCACAAAATGTATGTCTGTGCTTTGTACAAAAAAAAAAAAGTGATATTATTTTACCCCCAAGAAGCAATTTGAAAACAGTTGGAACCAATTTCTACCCTTTTGCCGGGTAGATGTTGCCCCCATTGAAAATTCGTAGCCTGGAAGGATGGGCAAAGACTGCGGGATGTCTCTCATCCCTCCCAGACTGCATCTCAGCCCTGGTCAGGCTGAAGGGACCTCCCTTGACCGCGAAGGACTCCCGCTGTGTCCCCCGCAGATCATGGAGCACTGCATCAAGCAGAACAACGCCATCGACATCTACCAGGGGTATTTTGACGACGAGGATGCGGTGGAGGTGACGGACGAGGCCCCCTCAGCGAAAACCATCAATGTTTTCAGGTACCTCTGTAGCCAGGCAGGTGCCTGGCCAACCTCTGTCATCCCTGTGGATGGGTGCTTCCAAAGGGGACCCCTTTACCCATCACTCCATGCCGTGGGGATAATGCCCTCTGTGCTCTGAGCTAAATAAGGGACAGAGCGATAAAATGCCCAGTAGATGAGTGGTCCCTACCTTGGAGGCAGGCCTGGCAGGTGGAAAGGGAGGAGAGAGTCAGTTCCAGGAAAAGGAAATTTGCAAAGCTGAGTACACGTGTGGTCGGTTCATACTGTGTGGAGAAGGTCCAAAGCGCCAGACATCCGTGATCTGGCTGCACTGTGAGCAAAAAAGACCCTTGTCCCAAGCACTTGGGAGTCTGCCTGGAGTAACCTCCAAGGACAGCAGTGCGACCGAAGCTTAGCCCAGAGACACGTGGGTGAGGTCACTGAATATTCGCTGCAGCAAGGTGGGCACTAGCCGAAGATTGGGAGCACGCGAAACCCATCAGTAGGGTCTGGTTCCAGCAATTCTGCTACGCCTGCACGCTGACTACCGCTCAGCCATCTGAACGAATGAGGCAGCTCCTTAGGCGAGTTTCTGAGATTGCTGTGTGAAACCAAACCAAATCAAGATGCAGAAGCACGTGTAGAAAGCACCACTTTTTGTTTAAAATACACCTAGGTAAAGCAAACTAAATGTCCAGTGACAGATGAATGGATAAAGAAGATGTGGTACGTATACACAATGGATATTACCCAACCACTAAAAAGGGCGAAATAGGGCCATTCTGTAGAGACGTGGGTGGTCCTAGAGTGTGTCATACAGAGTGAAGTAAATCAGAAAAACAAATGTCCTATATTAACACACGTATATGGAATCTAGGAAAATGGCACCGATGAACCTCTCTGCAGGGGAGGAGTAGCGATGCAGATGTCGAGAGCAGCCTTGTGAACACAGTGCCGGGAGGGAGGGTGCTGAGTCGGGAGGCGGGCCTGGCTTGTGTCCAGTGTCACGTGTGAAGCACAGGAAGCTCAGCTCGGTGCTCCGTGATGGCCTCGAGGGTGGGCGGGAAGTCCAGAGGGAGGGGTCTCTGCACACCTGTAGCCGATCAAGTCATCACATCACACAGCAGAAACTAACACAACGCTAAAAAGCCATTATGCACCAAAAAAGAAAATCAAATATACCTGTGTATACGTGCGTGTCTGCTTGTATCTATGCACATATGTATACATATGTATATACACGCAGGTGTGTGTTCTTGAATATACAGATAAAACCTGTGATTTCAGAAGCCACCAGCATCAAATGCCAACTCTAGGGGATTCATTTTGCCACCTGGAAAGTGTTTGACCCAGCCCGACCATGACCAGCGAGGACTCTTCTGGTCCAGGGCTGAGTCATGGTGGGCACTGCAGACTTCAAGCAATGGGCCTGCAAGAGAGGGGCCAGGGCGGGGCAGGGGCTGTCTTCTCTGCTGCCAGCATCTGACCTTACATATGGGTACCCGAGAGGGCTGATGCATTAGGAATCATCACATCCAACCTCCACGTTTGACAGATGGGGAAACTGGCCCCAGGGAGGAGACGCACTCAGGGCTCTCAGCGGGTGGGTGGTCCAGCCAAGGATGGGACTCAACCAGGCTGCCTCTGCTCTAGCCGTGCCCCCAGGGAGGAGTGAAGTGGATGCGTCACATGACAGGAAACGTATTTCATTTCCCCCTTTTGTTCATTTCTTCCGATGACTTCCATGACAAAGCGTCAGCTTGGGACCATTACGTCTTTTTTTTTCAACTTAATTTTTCAGCATTGGAGTATAATTGCTTCACCATGTTGTGTTAGTTTCTGCTGTACAGTGAAGTGAATCAGCCATATGTGTGCACAGGTCCCCTCCTTCTTGGAGCTCTCTGTGCCCCCGTGGGATTTTCCAGGCAGGAGTACTGGAGTGGGGTGCCATTCCCCTCTCCAGGAGATCTTCCCAACCCAGGGATCGAACCCAGGTCTCCCACATGGTAGGCAGACACTTTACCATCTGAGCAACCAAACTGAGTTAATTTTTTTTGAGCAGTTGTTTTTTTTTTCCCCAAAGAAAGAAAGAATTATTACTTGCAACAAGTAAGAAGAACACTTTGGATCTTTCCTAAAGCAGTCTCTCAAGCAGTTTTAGTCCCCAGCAAAACTGATCAGAAAGTACAGAAAATTCCCACACACCCATCCTCCCCCACCCACAGGGCCTCTCCCCCGACCAGCATCTCCTGCCTCCCCCACCCTGTAGGTGGGACATTCGTCGCAGTCAGAGCGCAACACTGACATCGTTACACCCTGTCCTTAGCCTGCTCAGGCTGCCGTCTCAAAATACTATCACTTGGGTGGCTTACAAACAACTGAAACGCATCCCTCACCACTCTGGAGGATGAAAGTCTGAGCGTGGGGTGCCAGCAGGTCAGAGTCTGTGTCTTATGAGGACTCTCTTTCTTTCTTTTTTTTAACTGCTTCTCGAAACTTGTGGGATCTTAGCTCCTTGATCAGGGATTGAACCCAGGCCCCCAGCGGAGAGAGCACCAAGTCCTAACCACAGGATGTTTCAAAATTCTCACTGCTCGATTTTTATTAGTAATTCAGAGATAGCCACCTTCTTGCTGAGAACTCACAAGGCAGAAGGGGTGAGGGGTCTCTCTGGACCCTCTTTTGTAAGGGCACTAATTCCATTCATAGGGGCTCCACCCTCACAACCTAATCACCTCCCAAAGGCCCCACTTGCGGATACCAGCACACTGGAGATTGGGCTTCAACACATGAGGTTTGAGGGGGTGTGCTCAGCCTACAGCGCGCCCGGCGTCTGTAGCTCACATTAGGGTTCCCTCTTGGTGTCATGAGTGATGAGTGAGTGAGTGAAGTCGCTCAGTCAGTCGTGTCCGGCTCTTTGCGACCCCGTGGACTGTAACCTACCAGGCTCCTCTGTCCATGGGATTCTCCAGGCAAGAATACTGGAGTGGGGTGCCATTCCTTTCTCCAGGGGATCTTCCCGACCCAGGGATTGAACCCAGGTCTCTGCCAATATACAGAATAGTTTCGTTGCCCTAAAAGTCCCCTGTGTTGACATAGGGGAAAAAATGGTTACCAAAAGGGAAAAGGGGAAGGATAAATCAGAAGTTTGGGATTGATAGATATACACAACTATATGTGAAATAAATAGATAACAAGGGCATGCTTGCGGCACAGGGAATTGCATTCAGTATCTCGTGTGCTCAGTCGTGGCCGACTCTTTGCACCCCCATGGCTGCAGCCCACCAGGCCTCTCTGTCCATGGGACTTCCCAGGCAAGAACACTGGAGTGGGCTGCCACTTCCTCCTCCAGGGAATCTTCCTGACCCAGGACTGAACCCGTGTCTCCTTCGTCTCCTGCATTAGCAGGTGGATCCTTTATCACTGAGCCACCTCGGAAGCCCCTGAATATCTTGTAATAACCCAAATGGAAATGAATCTGAAAAAAAATGTGTATATATATATATATATGTATATCCTTTGCTGCACATCTGAAACTAACACAACACTGTAAATCAACATATTTCAATTAAAAAAAAAAATCCTCTGTGGCCCAGTGGCTAAGACTCCAAACTGCCAATGCATGGGGCCCAGGTTCAAGCCCTGGTCAGGGAACTAGATCCCTGTACCACAACTTAGACCCAGTGCAGCCAAATAAACAAAAATGTATTTTTTAAATCCCCTGCATTTTACCTATTTATCCCTCCCTGCCCCTAAACCCTTGGCAACAACTGATTTTTGTACTGGCTCCGTGGTTCTGCTTTTTCCAGAATGTTATATAGTTGGAACCACACTGCATATAGCCTTTTCAGATCGGTTTCTTTCTCTTAGCAGTGTGCGTTAAGTTTCCACCATGTCTTTTCATGGCTTGATAGCTCATTTCTTTTTAATGCTGAGTGATAACAATGTTGAATGTACCACAATTTATCCACTTACCTACTGAAGGGCATCTCCGTTGGTTCCAAGTTTTGGCAGCAGCGAAGACCACTGCTGTAAACCTCTGCATTTTGTGTGGACAGAAGTTTTCGATTCAGTTGGGCAAATACCAAGGAGCCGGATTCTTCATCTTCCCTCATAGTTTAATATTAATGAGAGATCAAGCCTCAGGCTCAGAACTTTCAGCAAATGAAGACATCAGACCGAAACTTAAAATTTTATTTCTATCCTCTCTTTTTTTATTAGTTTTTCTTTGTGGTTGTGAGATCAGTTTTCCAATTAAGGGAGTCCTAGAGGCTTTGTTTTTAAAGTAAATTTCTCCTAGTAAATATTTAAAGATGTTTGAATTCTTTTAAGAAAAAAAATGAGCAAATATAAATAGGAAGTCTGGGGAGCCAGACACTCTGGTCTTCTGCCCTCTCGCCATTTTTTAAATCCCCTGCATTTTACCTATTTATCCCTCCCTGCCCCTAAACCCTTGGCAACAACTGATTTTTGTACTGGCTCCGTGGTTCTGCTTTTTCCAGAATGTTATATAGTTGGAACCACACTGCATATAGCCTTTTCAGATCGGTTTCTTTCTCTTAGCAGTGTGCGTTAAGTTTCCACCATGTCTTTTCATGGCTTGATAGCTCATTTCTTTTTAATGCTGAGTGATAACAATGTTGAATGTACCACAATTTATCCACTTACCTACTGAAGGGCATCTCCGTTGGTTCCAAGTTTTGGCAGCAGCGAAGACCACTGCTGTAAACCTCTGCATTTTGTGTGGACAGAAGTTTTCGATTCAGTTGGGCAAATACCAAGGAGCCGGATTCTTCATCTTCCCTCATAGTTTAATATTAATGAGAGATCAAGCCTCAGGCTCAGAACTTTCAGCAAATGAAGACATCAGACCGAAACTTAAAATTTTATTTCTATCCTCTCTTTTTTTATTAGTTTTTCTTTGTGGTTGTGAGATCAGTTTTCCAATTAAGGGAGTCCTAGAGGCTTTGTTTTTAAAGTAAATTTCTCCTAGTAAATATTTAAAGATGTTTGAATTCTTTTAAGAAAAAAAATGAGCAAATATAAATAGGAAGTCTGGGGAGCCAGACACTCTGGTCTTCTGCCCTCTCGCCCTCCTCTAAAGGGACCCCCAGGACATTAAGCGGCCAGCCACACACATCTCCTGGCATCCCGATGGCAACAGGAAGTTGGCAGTGGCATATTCTTGCTTGAACTTTCAACGGGCGCCCGAGGGCATGAGCAACGAATCGTACATCTGGGACCTGGGTGAGGCGCAGAGGGGCCTGGGGACCCGGGAAGGTGAGGGAGCATGGCAGAGGCCAGCGAACACTCAGGGGGAGGTGGAAGCAGCGGGCCTGTTGGGGGGCTGGTCTCACGCCGGGATCCCGGGCCCTGGAGGAAGCCAGCGTCTTGTCCTGTCCCTACCTGGGTTCAGGGTTCAGGTGCAGTCAAGCGAAGCCACAGCTGAAGCAGGAACTCGCTTCATTTCCGGATCCTGAGTCAGGGCATTCAAGACCAGACGCCTGAGTCCCAGCTCTGGGCCCCTGAAGGGCGTGTTGGAGAGTCCCCAGCAGACTGCGAAGGGGCCTGGGGGAGGGAAGGGGATGCCCTGTCCCACCTGCCGGGGCACTTGCCCCTACTTCCTGGCCAGTAGGGTAGTGTGTCCACCCGGGAGCAGGGACCACAGCTGGCAAAGGGGCTCACTGCGCAGGCAGAGCCTGGCGGGTGGCGGGTGGCGGGGCTCCACGCTCTCAGACGTCGCTCGGCGCTGTCATTGCGAAAATGAACATCAGCTCTTAGCAGCGGTGTGGGTGCCGAGCGTGCAGCTGAGCGCTTCCCACTCTCGAGCCGCTCAGCGAACTCTTACTGCCGCCCCGTGGGCTGACGTTATTGTCCATCCATCATTCTCTCCGCTGCACAGACAAGGCAACTGGTTCACACAAATCACAGGAGAGTCAGCGTTTTGTAAAAGGCTTGGGGTCAAAAGCTCATTTTATACCAACCTGGGAAGTGGATTAGAATGACAGTCACACGCGCACGCGCACACACACACACACACACACACGATTCCCAAAAAATAACACCTGCAGAAGAGCCTCTAGGGCTAGAGGCTGGTCGCCGAGAACCAGAGGTTGCAGCCTGGAGAGGGGCTTCCTAGCTTTGCCCCACCGCCCCCGACCTGGACAAGGGGTTGAATTGTTTGACTCCGTCCTTTTCTTTCCAGGTCTGGTAGTATGTATAATTTTTTTGTTCTGCCTTATAGAAAACCCCAACAGGCCAGAAATTACCCTAAAGCCGTCTTCTCCTCTTGTCACCTTGGAGTATAACCCCAAAGATTCCCACGTGCTCCTGGCAGGCTGCTACAATGGGCAGATCGGTAAGGAAGGACTCCCCACCACCTCCCGGGTGCTTAACCAGGTGCCAGCCCAACCTCCCCTGGGCTCTGAGGCAGCGAGGCTCCACTGCGGTCCAGCCAGGGTCCACCTGCCAGGCCAGGCTTGCTGTGGAGGACAAAGTCGGGGGGTGGGTACTTCCTGCAGCGTTCAGGCGTCAAGGTGAGACAAGGTTTGCTGCTGCCTCATCAGTGTCTTCCAGAGAAGGCGATGGCCCCCCACTCCAGCACTCTTGCCTGGAAAATCCCATGGATGGAGGAGCCTGGTGGGCTACAGTCCATGGGGTCCCTAAGAATCGGACACGACTGAGCGACTTCGCTTTCACTTTTCACTTTCATGCATTGGAGAAGGAAATGGCAACCCACTCCAGTGTTCTTGCCTGAAGAATCCCTGGAATGGGCAAGCCTGTGGGTTGCCGTCTATGCGGTTGCACAGAGTCGGACACGACTGAAGCGACTTAGCAGCAGCAGCAGTGTCTTCATTTGTAAAAGTTCAAGTGAGTCTGAAGTTCATTCAAAATTAAAGGTTAAGAAAAAGCATGGGTCAAGTAAAGGCAAGGAACATTTACTGTGTACCTACCCTGGACCACGGCTTCCCTGGTGGCTCAGACGGTAAAGAATTCACCTGCAATGGGAGAGATGTGGGTTCGATCCCTGGGGTGGGAAGAGCCCCTGGAGGAGGGCATGGCAACCCACTCCAGTGTTCTTGCCTGAAGAAGTCCACGGACAGAGGAGCCTGGCGGGCTACGGTCCATGGGATCGCACAGAGTCAGACACGACTGAGCAGCTAAGCACACAGCATTCCCGGAGCCGGGCCAAGGTAACTAGAGGCACAGGATGGTGAGATCCCTGGGGAGCTCCATCTCGGGAGAGCCTGCCTGACATGGTGGGCAATGTGCGCTAAGCCGCTCGGTCCTGTCCCTCCGACCCCATGGACTGCAGCTCTTTAGGCTCCTCCGTCCATGGGATTCTCCTGGAGAAGGCGATGGCACCCCACTCCAGTGCTCCTGCCTGGAAAATCCCATGGACGGAGGAGCCTGGTGGGCTGCAGTGTGTGGGGTCTCTAAGAGTCGGACTCGACTGAGCAACTTCACTTTCACTTTTCGCTTTCATGCATTGGAGAAGGAAATGGCAACCCACTCCAGTGTTCTTGCCAGGAGGATCCCAGGAACGGGGGAGCCTGTGGGCTGCCGTCTATGGGGTCGCACAGAGTCGGACACGACTGAAGCGACTTAGCAGCAGCAGTCCATGGGATTCTCCAGGCAAGAACACTGGAGCGGGTTGCCATGCCCCCCTCCAGGGGATCTTCCCAGCCCAGGGTTAGAGCCTGCATGTCTTCTGTCTCCTTCACCCGCAGGCGGGTTCCTTACCACTAGCGCCACCTGGGAAGCCCTTATAATATATGGTAATGAGTGTGAGTAATACCAGCCATACAGCGTGAGTGGAGAAGTGGCTCTTCCTCTTCTTTCTTTCTTTTTTTTTTTTTGAAAGTGTTTGTGAAGAGTTGATATTCATTCTTCCTTAAATATTTGGTGGAATTCACCAATGAAGCCGTCTGGTCCGACGATTTTCCTCATTGGTGGTTTTTATCCTCCGTATGTGTTACAGGTCTTCTCATGTTCTCTGTTTCTTCTTGGATCAGTTTTGATAGTTTGCGTTTTTCTAGAATTTTTGTGTTTCATCCAGGTAATCTTATTTGTTGAGATATAATTGTTCATTCTCTTATAGTCATTTCATTTCTGTGAAGTTGGCAGTAACGTCTCCTATTTCTTTCCTGATCTTAGTAATTTGAGTGTTCTTTCTTTTTCACTTGGTGAGTCTAGATAGGGGTTGGTAAAGTTTGTTTTCTTTTCAAAGAACCAACTCTATATTTTATTTTATTGATGTTTCTAAGTTGGTTTTTATTCTTCATTTCATTTACTTCCACCCTTAATCTTTATTATTTCCTTCCTTCTGTTTACTTTGGGTTTAACTTGTTCTTCTTTTTCTAAATTTCTTAAAGTAGAAGGTTAGATTTTCGATTTGAGATTTTTAAACATACAGATGTTTAAAGTTATAATTCCCCTCTAAGCACTGTTTTAGCTACACTGTTTTCCTATGTTGTGTTTCCATATTCATGCATTTTGTATTTTCTAATTTCCCTTTGATTTCTCCGTTGACCCTTGGGTTATTTGGAACTATGTTGTTTGCTTTCTATATATTTGTAAACTTTCCACTTTTCTTTCAGTTACTGGTCTTTCTAGTTTTATTCTGTTATGGTAAGAAAAGATACTTTTCGTGATTTCAGTCTTTAAAAATCCACTGAGACTTGTCTTATGGGATCTGACCTGGATAATATCCCATGTGCACTTGAGATGAATGTTTCCTGCTTGTTGCCATCTACAGCCAAAAAATTTCGCAGACTTTCCTGGAGGCCTCTCTGCGTGTGTTTGAGCATACTTTCAACACATAGCCGGGCAGCTGTCAGTTCTGCCTTAGCTGCTGCACCAAGCCTTCAGGTCAGCCAGAGGTGAGAGCTGATGGCCCTCCCAGTTCTTTCCAGTCCTTGGGCCGCCTGATGTGAGCATCTGACTCACTGGAAAAGACAGTGATGCTGGGAAGGATTGAGGGCAGGAGGAGAAGGGGACGACAGAGGATGAGACAGTTGAATGGCATGGCGATGCCAATGCCAAACTCAACGGACATGAGTTTAAGCAACCTCTGGGAGATAGTGGAGGACGGCGAAGCCTGGTGTGCTGAGTTCACGGGGTCACAAAGAGTCAGACGTGACTGAACAGCAACAAAGGTGTGCACACAGCCCTGGGAGCTTCTAGTTGCCCGGGAACACATCAGAGCTTTTCAAAACCCCTATGGACAGCTTACTCCCCGCCTTTCCTTTGAAGCTTCTTGGTCAGCCTGTTGTTTGCCCCACCTGCTATCTACCACTTCCGGACACTGCAAGGTTAATCAGTTGCCTGCAGTTTTAATTATTTTCAAGATAGACTTGTGGCTTCCCTGGTGGTGCAGGGGTTAAAGTGTCTGCCTGCAATGTGGGAGACCTGGGTTCAATCTCTGGGTCGGGAAGACCCCCTTGGAGAAGGAAATGGCAACCCACTCCAGTATTCTTGCCTGGAGAATCCCATGGACGGAGGAGCTTGGTGGGCTACAGTCCATGGGTCGCAAAGAGTCGGACACGACTGAGCGACTTCACTTCACTTCACTTTTCCCTGGGCAAGCTCTGAGTCAAGCTGAACACAGACAACTTTGCAAACGGGGAGGGGGTCTTCCAGGGAATCGCTAGACAGGTCAAACAGTGACAACTCTTTGAATAGGAGACTTTGAAAGAGCTCCAGCTCCATTCTGCTCCATCCTGTGGCTGCCAAGATATTGGGTTTTTAACAGGAAGGCAGAGAGTTATTTTTCAAGGCTATCATAGAACCGGAGAGTATAGCATCTTAATTGGGGCAAGCCAAAATGCAACAAAACTTACTGTTCTTATCAAGATTCGGCTGTTTTTCTTGAATAAACACTCTGATTTGCTGCCAGCCTTTGGCTAATTTACGGAGTTCTGAAAAAGTTGATTCTCATCATCGATTTTGCCAACATTCTCATGGCCTTTATGGAAGAGAGAATTCTCAGAGGTCCTTGCTCTGCCATTTTTGCTGGTGGGACACCCAGAAAACTGATGTTTAGATCCCATGTGAACTCAGAAGAAACCTATCTCTGTGGCCCTGAAGTTTCCTGGCTTCCGGCCACCCCTGGCCTTGGAATAGCCAAACTCTTAATCCTCCTGTTTGCGCCCGAGGCCGGACTCAACCAGGCCTGATAAGGGTTCCCCTTCCATCCAGGAGTAGGAGCTAGAAGAGCTTGGAAACTTCCCAGAAACTCTGCGTGGTCAGGATGCCTCCTGAGACGTCTGACCTCCCTCTTAGACCTGCAGCGCACTCCCCCTCCAGGGAGCCCCTCTGTGATGAAATAGAAGTGGACTCCCATCAAGTGAAAATGTTAGTCGCTCAGTCATGTCCGACTCTTTGTGACTCCATAGCCCACCAGGCTTCTCTGTCCATGGGATTCTCCAGGCAAGAATACTCGAGTGGGTTGCCATGCCCTCCTCCAGGGGATCTTCCCCACTCAGGAACCGAACCCATATCTCTTATATGTCCTGCGCTGGCAGGCGGATTCTTTACCGCTAGCGCCACCAGGGAAGCCCACCAGCGCCACCAGGGAAGCCCACCAATCTCCCTGCAGCTTTATCTGGGTGCTGGCGCTCTGAAATTCAGAAACAGAGTCACGTGGCCATGGTTTATTCAGGAGCCCTGCCTCGCTCATCACTCATTACCCCTTTCAGTGGTTTTCTCTGCCAGCGCAGACCAGCCCAGGCTCTGGGGCTCTGTTGTCTATGAGAAAGACACAGTGCGACCTGCCCTCGAGCACTGCTTTGCCGGAGCAGAGCAAGCTGAGCTAAGAAAACCCGTTTCTGGGCCAGACTGGTGCAGGGCCAAAGGCCTTAGACTTGGATTCCATAAATCGAGATTTATGGATCATGGACTTCTGTTGTTGTATTACAAAACCAGCTTTCCTAGAAACAGCTCTGAGTAACAGGGTGGGTCCTCACCATACACTTGTGGGAAAATGAAGACAGAATCCATCAGGACAGAAAATATATATACAGATAAGCTTTGAGTCTTTCTTGGTAAAGCAGAAGAGATGAAGTCCTAATAATGAATCTAAATAAAGGATAATCTCCCTCTGTGAGTTTCTTTTCCGATCAGCAGCGGCGGAGGTACAGAGGCGGAAAGGGGACGAATGGATGCAACAGGAGAGATTTGCCCGAGTGTTCTTACTTTCCCCAGGATGGAGGTGCTCCTCTCTCTTTCCCTGCCTCACTCCATCCTGAAGCTCCTCCTCGATCTTAGTTCCTCCCCACTTCCTCCAGGAAGCCTTCCCTGACTGCCTCCCTGTGTCTACCCCTGGAGCAATCACAGCACGGGCTCTAGCTTGGCAGATTTCCCTTCCCGTCTCCTAAGGACTGTGCCTGTCTGAGTCCCAGTGGCTTCTCCAGGGCCCAGCGTGATGCTCACCACATGTTAGGGGCCCCGATGGAATGAATGAAGTGAGCTTCAGGGGCTGGTAGGAAACTCAGGCTGGTTTGAACTTAGCCCTGATTCTTAAAAAAGCCCCGTACCTGTCAAACCAAGACAAGCAGCACCCCCCGATCCCGTGCTCCCTGCACTAAGACAGGAAGCCTGTGCCCCCATCACCCACCCCCTCGTCTCCTTCCCGGCCAGCCTGCTGGGACACGCGGAAGGGCAGCCTGGTGGCAGAGCTGTCCACCATCGAGTTCAGCCACCGAGACCCCGTGTACGGCACCATCTGGCTGCAGTCGAAGACGGGCACGGAGTGTTTCTCGGCGTCCACGGACGGGCAGGTACGGGCGCTGGAGGGGCAGGGAGTGGGGAGCAGCAGCGGTCACATGGTCCCCCATCGGGATGTTTCCTTTTGCATTTCATTGTAAAATGGAGCGATAGGTGAAGCTGTGTGTGGAACACCAGCCTAAAGGTGCAGGAGGGCAGGCGTTGAAGCCCGTCCTCCCGCCTCTGCCTTCAGCCTCCCAGTCCCCCTCCTGTGGCGCCCACTTGCATCAGCCTCTCCGTCTACCTCCAGGCTCAGTGTCCACATACAAAGCAGACGTGTGCGTCTCGGCACTCTTCCTGCACACCTTGCACGTTGATTTGCCCTTGATGTTTTTCACTCAGCATGTCTCAAAGATGATTTTATATTTCATAAAGTGCTGCCCCCTGCCTGTTTAGGACTTAATAAATTATGCTGTAATTTATTTAAGTGGATTTTAATAGTTTGTAGTTACCAAAAATGTAGCCAAGAGTGTGTTGGAGGGGTTGAATCATTTTGTTGGAGTCTAATTGCTTCACAATGCTATGTTAGCTTCTGCTGAACAACAGAGTGACTCCACCATATGGATACATACATCCCCTACCTCTTGAGCCTCCCTCCAGCTCACCCGCCTAAGTCATCACAGCACCAAGCTGAGCGTCCTGTGCTGCTTGGCAGGTCCCACTAGCCATCCGGTCCACACGCGGCAGTGCATTTATCCCAGGTCGTCCCATCCCCCTCTTCCCTGCCAATGCCCACACGTTCCATCTCTATGCCTGCATCTCTGTTCCTGCCCTGCTCATCTGTACCATTTCCCCCCACCCCAGATTCCACATATATGTGTTAATATACGATACCTGTCTTTCTGCACAGAAGTTTATTTGCATATAGATTACTGCATACACATGAAGCATACCCATACACTCTGACACACATATGTTCCTGGCAGTGGGATTTCTGGGTCAACGCGTATGTGCGTTTGGAATGTTGCTATAGATTGCCATCTTGTGAGGGGTCTTTAAGGATACAGACTCCAGGGCCCACACCTGGCAGTTTTCACTCAGTAGGTCTGTGATGAGGCCGCCTGCTTCTGGGTTTTAGGGAGCTTGCCCAGGACTGATGATCAGCCAGGACTATGGATCAGAGGAGCAATTCTTCAAGGCACACCCGTTCCCTCCGTTGCTGGGTGTCTGACACCCACTGTCTGGCCCCAGGAAGGTGGAGGGGGTAAGAATTGCGGGGCTCCAGGCCTCAAAGCCGGCCCCTCCTCCCATCAGGTCATGTGGTGGGACATCCGGAAGTTGAGCGAGCCCACCGAGGTCGTCATCATGGACATCACCAAAAAGGAGCATCTGGAGAATGCCTTGGGGGCCGTCTCCCTGGAGTTCGAGTCCACTCTGGTGGGTGTCCCCTGCTCTCCCTCCCCCACGTTCCATGGCCGGGGCAGCCAGAGCCGAGGGCAGGCCCGTGGCTGCTGTATCAGAGGTTCGTGGGCCCCAGGCTGCTTCTCGCCTTGTGCCCTGGACGGTCCTTTGTGGTCCTCCGAGGCCTGTGTGGTCTTTGCAACCACTTTCCAGCAGGGGGCAGCAGAGTAGAGGCAGAAAGCCCCTTTCATTCACCGAGTTGCCGATCGGCGAGTGTCCCGGCTGATCAGAAGGCGAGCTTTCTGACTGCACCGGATTCCAGAGACGCTCCATGCTGTAAGAGCTCTGTCCAGGCTTAGCGTCCGGACGCCAGGCTCGGCCTCTGTCCCTGACTCCTGTCCTCATGTGGGGCCCTGGGCTGGCAGCTCACCCCCTGGAGGGAAAGAGGTGTTGGAGAGGAAAGTGAGATTAGAGGAGGCTCCGGGGCAAACTGATCACGGACCTATGACGGCATTTGGTAACTGAGGAGGAGCAGTGAAGAAACTGCAAAGCGGAGGGCTTCCCTGGTGATCCAGGGGTTAAAAATCCACCTTCCAGTTCAGGAGACGCGGGTTTGATCCCTGGTCCAAGAACGAAGATCCAATACGCCACGAGGCAACTAAGCCCACACACCAAGAGGGCTGTACCTAAGACCCAACACAGCCAAATACAGAATCTGAAAAATAGAAGAAAAGTGAGCAGGAAAGAGTGGCTTCCCAGGTGGCTCAGTGGCAGAGTCCGCCTGCCAACGCAGGAGACTCCGGTTCGATCCCTGATCTGGGAAGATCCCACGTGCCGCAGAGCAGCTAAGCCCGGGTGCCACGATTATTGGGGCTGCGCTCCAGAGCCTGGGAGCTGCTACCGCTGAGCCCACCCGCTGCAACTGCTGAAGCCCGCGTGCCCTGGAGCCCGTGTGCCACCACGAGAGACGCCGCCACAGTGAGAAGCCCACGCACCAACAATGAAGAGTGGGCCGCGATCGCCACAACCAGAGGAAAGCCCGAGTCACAGTGAAGACTCAGCACAGCCAAAAATAAAACCTAACGAAGAGAAACAGCAAGGCAGTCATGCGGATGTGTCCAAGGGGGGAGGCTTCTGGAAGCTCAAATGAAGAGTCCCTCCATAGCAATAAAGTGACCTTCCCAGATGGCTCCTGGCCTGACCCTCTCCTGGGATCCTCGCTGGTTTGCCTCCAGGCCGACATCATTCCCAGGCCCTTAGGAGGTGGACGGGCTCTGGCCTCACCCTTGCCCTGGGAGCACCTCCCCCACCCCAAGCTGGGGGATGAATGTGGTGGGGGAGGTGGACGACCACTTTACTGAACACCCCCCACCCCCCAAGCCCCGGGCTCTATGGGGAGGACTCAGAAAAAGGTTCTGTCCTGGAATCAGAGATTTCTAGGCGAGGCGCTAGACGCAGTGGACACACCATTGCTGGTCCCCGCTTGCCCGCCGCCTTGTCGCTGAGTGGACACCATGTGCTGGCCCCTTGTAGTCGCCTGATGCGGTCTCCCGTGACCGTCCTGTAAGCTGATGGGATTAGCATTATCCCAACTTTCAGATAAACAACAGGAGTCTTAGTGGGGAGGTGAGTCACGTGCTCCAGAGCAGGGAGCAGCCAGGGCTCAAACCCAGGGCTCTGGCTGCAGGGCGGGGCTCTCCACTCTCACCTCACCGAGGGGCCCTGGAGCTGGCGTTCTTTCTTACTTTTCTGGGCCTCTCAAGCTTTCTCTTTTCACTTTCCTTTAAGGACCCGCCCCCCCCCAACCCCATTTATGGGACTTCCCCGATGGCTCAGCAGATAAAGAATCTTCCAGCAGTGCAGGGGACACAGTAGACGTGGGTTTGATCCCTGGGTTGGGAAGATCCCCTGGAGGAGGAGATGACAACCCACTCTAGTATTCTTGCCTGGTGAATCCCCCGGACAGAGAAGTCTGGCGAGTACAGTCCATGGGGTCGCAAAGAATCCGACACGACTGAGCAACTAAGCAAGCAAGCCCTCCGTTTGTAGCCCAGCCGTTCTTTTTAATTGTGGTTAAAAAAAAAGAGATGTAAAAGCACATAATGTAAAATGTACCACCTTAACCATTCTTTTTATAAAGCTGTTTATCTGGCCGTGTCAGGCCCTAGTTGCGGCAGGAGGGATCCCTGTTGTATCAAGTGGGATCCCTGTTGTATCGAGCGGGATCCCTGTTGTATCGAGCGGGATTGCTCACTGCAGCGCATCGACTCTCTAGCTGTGGTCCGTGAGCTCAGCTGCTCCACGGCATGTGGGATCCTAGTTCCCCGACCAGGGATTGAACCCGTGTCCCCTGCACTCAAGGTGAATTCTTAACCCCTGGACTACGAGGGAAGTCTCCACTTTAACCATTCTTAAGTGGACAGTTCAGTAGTGTTGAGTATATTTACACTGTGGGCTTTCCAGAACTAGAACTTTTACATCTTGCAAAACAACTAATCAACTAACTCCCTGTCTTCCCCTTCCCTTAGTCCCTTCGACTTCCTGTCTCTGTGAAATTGACTCCTCCAGGCACCCCATTCACTTTAGTGAATTCTTGCTGTTTGTCTTTTTGTGACGGGCTCTTTTTACTTAGCACAACGCTCTCAAGGTTTATCCACAGTGTGGCACATGGCAGAAGTTTCCTCTTTTTTTTTGAGGCCAAATAGTATCGCATTGTATGAATAGACCGGGCTTCCCTGGGGGCTCAGATGGTAAAGAATCTGCCTGCAGTGCAGCAGACCCAGGTTCGCTCCCCGAGTCAGGAAGACTCCCTGGAGAAGCGAATGGCTACCCACTCCAGTATTCGTGCCTGGGGAATTCCATGGACAGAGGAGCCTGGCTGGTCACAAAGCCGGACACGACTGAGCGACTCACACACACGCGCGTGAACAGACCACAGTTTGTTTTTCCATCATATGGACGCTTGGGTGGCTTTTACCTCTTAGCTGGAGTGAGTAAAGGTGCTATGGAGGGACTTCCCTGGTGGTGCACTAAGACTCTGAACTCCCAGTGCAGAGGCCCAGGCTCAACCCATGGTCAGGGAACTAGACCCCGCATACCCCAACGGAGACCCAGCACAGCCAAATACATGTTTAAAAACAAAGCAAAGAGCAAGCAACCAAATCACTCCAGCAGCCATCATTAGACCCGGGTGTACGATGAAGCCCGGGTTTGTGGTGAGTAGTAGCTGGAGGCTGGAGGGCTCTGTTGGACTCAGGGGTCACAGTGTTCATTCAGTCACTGACTTTGTGTGTAAACAGACATTCAGGATCTTTTTTTGGCAAAATGCTTAGTGCGCATGATGCTGCATGAAGGGCTGGCGACGCAGCTCTAGGGAACAGATGACTGGGGGCTCCATCACTCGAGGGGCCCTTGAGCAGGTGCTAAAGAAGGGTGGGGTCTGCTCAAGCTGATCAAGAGTGAGGGCGGCCCCCCAGAAGGGGCAGGGCACAGCTCAAGCAGAGGCTTAAACCAAAGGCACTTTCAGCACCTTTGGGCCCCCACCCCACGGGCCCCACCGCTCTGGCCCCAGAAGGCCGCTCTCCCTGCCAGCTTAACCCTGAGCTTACATTTCACGGAGCCTTCCACTCACGTGTCACCCCCTCCACAGCCGACCAAGTTCATGGTGGGCACCGAGCAAGGCATCGTCATCTCCTGCAACCGCAAGGGCAAGACGCCGGCCGAGAAGATCGTGTGCACCTTCTCAGGCCACCACGGCCCCATCTACGCCCTGCAGAGAAACCCGTTCTACCCAAAGAACTTCCTGACCGTCGGTGACTGGACTGCCCGCATCTGGTCAGAGGACAGCCGGGAGTCGTCCATCATGTGGACCAAGTGAGGGGAAGATTGGGGCGGGAGAGGTGTGCCGGGGCTGGACGGGACAGGGGACCCGGCCCAGCCCAGGGGGGGCTCTGAGCCTCTGTGTTTCCACCCATAAAAATGGAGCAAACATTTCTCTCCATGCATCTGAGCTAATGCTAGGAAATAGCTTGATTCAGCGACTTCAGAAAGGGAATAAGCTTCAAACTGCCCACTCATCTGTTGATGGACATTGAGCTTGTTTCCATATCTTGACAATCGTGAATAATGCGGCAGTGAGCATGGAAGGGGGGCAGGTGTCTCTTAAAGATCCTGCCTTCAATTCCTTTGGATAAAGACCCAGAAACGGGGGGCTTCCCTGGCAGTCCAGGGGTTAAGACTCTGTGCTTTCAGTGCAGGGAATGTGGGTTTGATCCCTGGTCAGGGAACTAAGATCCTACATGCTTCTCAGCCAAAAGAAAAAAGACCCAGAAACAGGACTGAGGACCTTCCATACTGTTTTCCATGGTGGTCGCACCCATTTGCATTCCCACCAACAGTGCACAAGGGTTCTTGTTTCTCCACAGCCTCACCCACACTCATCTTTGACTTTTCTAATAATTCAGCCATCCTCACAGGTGTGAGGTGACATCTCACTGTGGTTTTGGTTATCTTCCTCTGATGATTAGTGATGTCGAGCATCTCTTCACGTACCTGTTAGCCGTTTATTTGTCGTCTTGAAGAAATGTCTGTCCGTGTCCTTTGCCTGCTACCCCACCGCTCTGGCCCCAGAAGGCCGCTCTCCCTGCCAGCTTAACCCTGAGCTTACATTTCACGGAGCCTTCCACTCACGTGTCACCCCCTCCACAGCCGACCAAGTTCATGGTGGGCACCGAGCAAGGCATCGTCATCTCCTGCAACCGCAAGGGCAAGACGCCGGCCGAGAAGATCGTGTGCACCTTCTCAGGCCACCACGGCCCCATCTACGCCCTGCAGAGAAACCCGTTCTACCCAAAGAACTTCCTGACCGTCGGTGACTGGACTGCCCGCATCTGGTCAGAGGACAGCCGGGAGTCGTCCATCATGTGGACCAAGTGAGGGGAAGATTGGGGCGGGAGAGGTGTGCCGGGGCTGGACGGGACAGGGGACCCGGCCCAGCCCAGGGGGGGCTCTGAGCCTCTGTGTTTCCACCCATAAAAATGGAGCAAACATTTCTCTCCATGCATCTGAGCTAATGCTAGGAAATAGCTTGATTCAGCGACTTCAGAAAGGGAATAAGCTTCAAACTGCCCACTCATCTGTTGATGGACATTGAGCTTGTTTCCATATCTTGACAATCGTGAATAATGCGGCAGTGAGCATGGAAGGGGGGCAGGTGTCTCTTAAAGATCCTGCCTTCAATTCCTTTGGATAAAGACCCAGAAACGGGGGGCTTCCCTGGCAGTCCAGGGGTTAAGACTCTGTGCTTTCAGTGCAGGGAATGTGGGTTTGATCCCTGGTCAGGGAACTAAGATCCTACATGCTTCTCAGCCAAAAGAAAAAAGACCCAGAAACAGGACTGAGGACCTTCCATACTGTTTTCCATGGTGGTCGCACCCATTTGCATTCCCACCAACAGTGCACAAGGGTTCTTGTTTCTCCACAGCCTCACCCACACTCATCTTTGACTTTTCTAATAATTCAGCCATCCTCACAGGTGTGAGGTGACATCTCACTGTGGTTTTGGTTATCTTCCTCTGATGATTAGTGATGTCGAGCATCTCTTCACGTACCTGTTAGCCGTTTATTTGTCGTCTTGAAGAAATGTCTGTCCGTGTCCTTTGCCTGCTTTTTTAATTGGGTTGTTTTGTTTTGCTTTTTAATTGAGTTGTACGAGTTCCTTATATGTTCGGGGTGTTAAACCTTGATCAGATTATCTGGTTTGCAAATATTTCCCCCCATTTCTTAGGTTGCCTTTTCGTTCTGTTGACTGTTTCTTTGGGCCTGCAGGAGCTTTTTAAGTAGATACACTCCCACGTACTTATTTTTGCTTTTGCTGCTTATGCTTTTGGTGCCAAATCCAAAAATTCATTGCCAAGGCCACTGTCAAGGAACTTTTACTCTGTTTTCTTCTAGAAGCTTTAGGGTTTCAGATCATACGTTTAAGTCTTTAGCTCATTGTGAGTTCATTTTTGTATATAACATAAGGGTCCAGTTTCATTTTTTGCTGTAGAAATCTTTGAAAATCGAGGTTAAATTAAGTAGACAGTATAGCCCTCTCTTCATCTGAATAGTGTGAACGTTTCTGGGCAGATTTTCCTTCCTCCAACTCCTTTTCAAGTGAGTCTCATAGGCAGGGGCTCAGGCCCAGGCCTGTGCCCTTGAGTTAGGTACAGAGAAACACCAGAGCCCTTTACAGTGCAAACTGTGAACTGTGGGTGGTAATGCTGGCATGGCTAGAAGTCAGACACCAGGAAGAACTTCCAGGCTGAAAGCCAGGAGCTGGGGAGGGGCTGGATGAGCAGGGTCTCAGCTCAGCAGGCTCTCCCTGCATCCCAGTCCCCCCGTGGTCCCTGACCGGAGGTCCTGGCTTCCTTCAGGTACCACATGGCCTACCTCACTGATGGCGCCTGGAGCCCCGTGAGGCCAGCGGTTTTCTTCACCACTAAGATGGATGGGACCTTGGACGTCTGGGACTTTGTGTTCAAGCAGTGTGACCCTGCCCTCAGCCTGAAGGTCACGTGCACCCCCCTCCCGGTGCATCCACGCCCTCAGAAGCCTGGCCTTTCCTCCTGCCAGGCCTGTTCCCGCCAAGCCTGGGCCTCCCAAGCCTCCCAGCTGAGCCAGCCTTATCTTATCAGCAGAGGCGGGGCAGAGACCTGCAGGCTGGGGGCGTGGGAAAGAGCGGGGCTGGGGAAACTGCAGAATGAAAGGGGTGCTGGAGGGCCTTCCCTGGCAGTCCAGTGGTTAAGACTCTGCCCTCCAGTGCAGGCGGCACGGATTCGATCCCTGGTTGGGGAACTAGGATCCACGTGCCTATCTGCGTGGCCATTAAAAAAAAAGAAAGAAAGAAAGTGAGCTGGACCGAGGGGGTGGGTGTGGTGGGCGGGGTACGGTGGGAGATGAGGCTGGAGTGAAGGGTCTTGCAACCGACCTTAGGGTATGGACACCCTCCTGTGGGTTGAGGCTGGGGTCCCCCTCGGTTGGGGAAGTCCCCAGGGGTATTTGAATGGGGCTGCTGGTCTAAGCCTCCCCAAGACCCAGATGGTCAGACAAGCGGAGGGTGACGTGGCTCCCCCGGGTCTGCCCGGCCCTCCAATAGGTCTGTGACGAAGCCCTCTTCTGCCTCCGAGTGCAAGACAACGGGTGCTTCATCGCCTGCGGCTCCCAGCTGGGGACGACCACGCTGCTGGAGGTCTCCAATGGGCTGTGCACCCTCCAGAGAAATGAGAAGAACACGGCTTCCGCGGTAGGTGCGGGCCCCCGGCGAGGCGGGCACACCGGCTCCGGTCCTGGCCTGGCCCCCGGCTGAGTGGGCCAGTCAGCGAAGTGCAGACGCACTTCCACCACCTCCTGGGAAGTGGGTGGACATTCGGGGATCAGGGAACGGGCCTGAGAGATGGGTGTTGGCCATGTCTGAACCCGCCCAGGCTTCACTGCTCAGGAAGCCCAGCAGCCCTGGGCAAGTCTCTTGACTTCTCCAGGCTTCGGTTTTCTTCAGATCCAAGCAGTGTGACTTGGCCATTTTGTCTAGCTGTAAACAGTATCCATTTGGGGCAGCCGAGCCTGTCTGAGGAAGCTTAGCTGATGCCAATGGAGAAGCAGCTGGAAGGGACTGCTCGGGGGAAGGGGGCGCTGGGGCGCTGAGATCCGTCACCCTGGCCGGGAGCCCTGGAGACGCCTCCCCAGAGCCATGGGGCACCGAGAGGGGTTGAAACGCCCTAGTGCCGAGATCCTGGGAGGCCATCCTGGCTCTGCCTGGGCGTGCTGAACTGGTCCTCTGGGGGCCCAGGGATGCAGCTTTGCACAGAGAGCATGCTTCACATCGGCGTCAGGTGCTGGGTATTCCTTGGAACTGCATGACTTGGCATCCCTGCTCCCCTCCTGCCGGCCCCAGTATTTAGCCCCCGCTTTCTTGCCATCGGCCCAGAGCAGAGCTCTGTGGGGCTGCCTTGAGCAGCGTGAGGGGAGCCCACTGGTCCCCTTGCGCTGGGAGCCGGGGCTGCCCTCCCACCGCTCCCACGGCCTCCCTGTCCTTGTGCCCCAGATATTCGAGCGTGAGACGCGACGGGAGAAGATCCTAGAGGCCAGGCACCGTGAGATGCGCCTGAAGGAGAAGGGGAAGGCCGAGGGCCGGGATGACGAGCTGAGGGACGAGCTGCCTTTCTTGAACCTGGAGGAGATGGTCACCAAGGCCGAGGAGGAGTTCTTCGACATCATCTTCACGGAGCTGAAGAGGAAGGAGGCGGAAGTCATGAAGAAGCAGCCCAAACCTGTAGGGGCCTCGCGCAGGAGCTCGGGGCGGGCTGGGAGGGAGGGAGCCACGGGGCCCCGGCTGCCTGCCTGCTGACCTCCTGGGCGGCCCTGAGCATGTGGCCCCACCAGGCGGAGCTGCCTTTGTCTGTCTGGCAAATGGGGAGAGTGACTCCCTTCCTCCTGGGGAATTCTAAGTCTCCAAACAGGCTTCGGGCTCCCTGAGCTTCTCGGAACCCTCTGCCTACACCCCAGAGGGCACCTTGAACTCCATGCAAGTGACCAACGGGATGAGGACCCAGGGCTACATGAGCCATGAAAGGAGAGGGGGCCTGGAGGGCGCAGAGGGGGCTGCGAGGTCCGTGGTGATCCCACCCGGCATGAGAGTGGTCCTGAGCTCGGCCATCCATGCAAAAGAGTCGGCCCAACTTAGAGTTGACCAGACAGCAGCATCCAGCCGTGGCCCTGTGCCAAAGCACTTTCTAGCTGTGTCGCCTGGGCTGGTCACTTGATGTCTTAATTCCTTCATTTCCATCTGGAACAGGAGGAGGAGGCTGAGTGATGAAGGCGGTGTCTGGTCACCTTCCAGGCCCTCCTGGGTACCAGGGGGCAGAGGAAGGAAAAGATGTGGTCTGCCTGGACCATTACCTTCAGGGGCCCAGGGATGAGATGCTAAGATGCGAAAGAGTAAAAGCCCAACGTGCCAGGGAGAACAAGTGAGCGTGGAACAGCGTCTGCCCTTGTTGGCAAGACTGGCTGCCTTGTTAGGCGAGGAAGGAAAACGCACAGAGCAGCTCAAGGGACTTGCCCGGTGGGTCCAGTGGTTAAGACCCCACGCTTCCACTGCAGGGGCTGCGGGTTCTATCGCTGGTCAGGGAACTAAGATCCCGCATGCCACTCAGCCAAAAAAAAAAAGAAGTATTGAGAAGTTCGAGAGAGTGACAACAGAAGCAGGGGTGAGGCCGTCACCGGCCCATGATGCCAGCCCCCAGCAGCAAGGGGGGCTGGGTGGCCGGTCCTCGGGCAGTAAGGGAGTGGCCGGGTCCGAAGCTAGGTGAGCATGTGGAAGAGCTGACGGGTTCCATCTCATGACTGCTCCCCGCATCCCTGTCGCTGGGTCTCGAGACAGGCGGTGACTTCTGTGGGTGCATTTTGCATCTGGAAGCAGTTGGATCTGAGCGGCCTTATTCTCACACCATCCGGTGGTCTGGGGCTGGGGGGGAGGGGGGGTCAAGGCGAGGCTGGAGTCAGGCTTTCTGACCCCGTAGCCTGAGCCATCCATGCTGGGCCCTCCAGAAGGTCTGCAGACCAAGTGCAACGTGGCCACTGATTCCATGCCTGCTGTACCCTGAATGTGCTCCCCACAGCGGCTGGAGCACTCTGGATGGAGACACTGACACTCAGAAGGGCTTACGCTTCACTGAGCCTGGCCCCCTCCTTCTGCCGCTCGCCGCAGGCTTCCTACGCATCTCTGCGTCTCTGCCCTTAGCCAGACGTGCTGGAGTCAGAACAGAGAATCGTCTCCTGGGTCCTCACCTGAATTATTTCTAATCCCAGCCACTGCCCTGAAGGAATCACACCAGGCTTTAGGGCAGGGGGCCAAGGAATCTCGGGGGAGGTAGCTCGCAGCCACCCAGGCAGCAAGCGGCAGGTGTCCGCCATCCATGCCCGCTGGAGCCGAGTGCCCTCTCAGCCTCTGAGGCCGTGGTGCTGGCTACATGGCCTCCTGGGTGCCTGGCATTCCCGGGCTCAGGGGTTAACGTCCTGGTGCGAGGAAGTCCTGCCCGCCACCAACGAGTCTCTGCTGTCTTTCCGTAGCTGAAACAGCCAAGCCAGGAGACAGATGAGGAGGTGCAGGGAGAGGAAGAAGCAGAGGAAGAAAGAGGTGACGGTGAAGGGGAGGAAGGAGGCAGTGAAGAGAGTCCAGCGCTGGGAGGCCAGCCGTGACCGGAGCCCAGCTCTCACGCACACCTGTATCCCATCTCTGGGCACCACCCTGGTGTTTCAAGTGGGAGCTGACCGCCTTCCTTAAAGGGGATGGGAAGGGCAAAGGGACTCCGACCCAGGCCCCTCGCCCAGGGACCAGATCCCCAGTCCCCACCAACTCCCCGAGACCCCTAGGAGGGAGGGAAGGGGCACAGGTCCTCAGCCAAGCTCAGCCAGCAGCCCTAACCCCACCATCCCTGTGGATTCAGCTTCTCGAGGGCTGCCCCGACGAGCATCTCCCTTCACAAGCCTGCAGCGCCTCCCCCGGTGTGGCCATGGCCACTGTCGGGGCTTGGGAAGGCCTGTGGGTGGGGAAAGGCGGGGGTCTCTCATTCTCCCTTACTGAACCTCCCCACCCACATACGGCTGGGGAACACAAAGCCTGTCCACTTCTAAGATGTCGTCCCCAAGCAACTTCCCTGGGAGACGTTTACCTCCAAAAGGGTGAGAGACAACGGATGAAACAAGCCAGGTGAATACCGCGAGCTTTCTGCTATCTTCGTGCTCATAAAGTTCCATTAATAATAATAATGATGACAGTACTAAAGGTTAGTGCTTATTATGCCTCCTGTACTCAGAGCTTTTCAAGTTATCTCTGTCATTCTTTTGATAAAGTCGCCGAAGTTTTCTGCTCTGACTGTTCCTCCTCAGCAGAGGGAGAAACGGGTTCTGGGAGACAGGTGGGCATGAGCCAGCTGACCGGGCTCGTGAGGGTTGGTGCGGGGACGGGAGCCCAGGCACTCACCGTGAGCCTGCGGGGCAGGTGGCCACAGGCTGGGTGCGGCTCAAGGTCCTCTGGGGCTGCAGCAGGGGCGGTGGGCTTCCCTGAAACCACGGCAACGCAGAGCGTTTGGCGACCAGAGACGGTAGGACCAGAGAGCCATTCAGAAGCCGGCCTGCGCCAGGAGAAGTTCCGGACCACCATTCAGTCTGCGGGTGGCCGCTGGTCCCGAGGGTGACCGGAAGTGCCCTTTTAAAAACCGCCTGTGTCGAGGATCTCACTGGGGAAGGACCCAGGGTCAGCCACTCCTTGTGCCCAAAGAGGGAAAAAAAATCCAGTTGCCATGATCAAACAGTCATCAGGGGGCGTATGGATTGAGCACTTGGTCTTTGCAGTAGCCCCAGAGGGGTGATATCAGCACCTTCAATCCCAAGTCACTATGTGCCTGCCGAGCAAGACCCCAAGGGAGGGGGCTGCTCGAGTCTCGTGGGAGCAGTGGCACAGAGGGCACCCCAGAGCTTATGCCCTTGCGCACCCCATTCCTCGGTCTCCCAGGAGGAGGAAGGGGCCGGCCCACCTGCATCCAGGGAGGGGCCGCCGGCACATCCCACATCCTGCTTTGTGGGGTCTCCTGTGGTGGGCCCCTCACTGCGGGAGGACGCAGGGAGCCCCAGAACTGCCTGACGAAGGTCAGCAGTTTCAGTGGTGGGGCAAGGGGGTGATTTTGCCTTCAGTGGGACACTTGGCGATGTCTGGGGACATTTTGATTTTTTTAATTAATCGATTATTTTGGGGTCTTCGTGGCTGAGCACAGGCTTCCTCCAGCTGCCGAGGGCAGGGGCTCCTCTCTAGCGGCAGTGCCGCGGCTTCCCATTGCGGTGGCGTCTCTCGTCGAGGAGCACGGCCTCGGGGCACGCGGGCTCAGCGGTTGGTGGTGCACGGGCTCAGGTGCTCCGCAGCATGTGAGCTCTTCCTGGGACAGGGGTCAGACCCGTGTCCCCCTGCATCGGAAGGCGGATTCGTAACCATGGGACCACCAGGGGAGTCCTGGGGACATTTCAGACTGACATAACCACTTGGAGGGCGCTACTGGCACCCCGTGGATAGAAGCCACAGACGCTGGTAAATATCCTGGGGTGCACAAGACAGTTGACACCACAGTGAATCATCCCGGCCGAGACGTCCGCAGCCCAGAGGTCAAGAAACCCTCACTTACGGAAAACAGTCTATCCAGTGAAGCCTCCTGGAGAAAGTCAGAGCTCCCTGCATTGGCCCCGGGCACACTGACGGACCACTGCGTGAGATGTTCGGCCGATGAACTCCCAGGGAGGGTATTCCCTCACCGTACCAGAATTTGGGCCTTTGGCTGGTGCTGGCCAGGATGGGCCCCCTCTGGACTCTCAAGCCCTTCACTGTGGTGCAGACGTGCCGCGGTGCCACATGGCATTTGAGGAACAGGTGTGGGGATGGAGAGGAGGTCCCCGCAGACACCACAGGGTAAAGGGCGCTGTGGGATCTGAGAATGAGACACCCATCACCACCCATCCTCACCGATGATCATCCGCCTGCTCGCTCCTCAGCCTCCTCTGGAGCCTGTTGTCTAGTCTTCCCAGATGGGAAGCAAGACAAAACCGTGATGCATCACTGGAGACCCAGACGCCGCTGGAAGGACCTGCCACGTGGGCATGGAACGTGGATGACGGGGCCTGGGTGTGGGGACCCATCCAAGCAGGACGGAAGGGTGGCGGAAGCAGCAGCCGGACTGGCGTGTCCACGGCGGTTAAGGCCACCTCACCCCGAGTCTCTGCACACCCGGGGGAGAGTCTGCTTCCTCCCAGACCTGTGTTTTCCTCTCCGCCGAGCTGATCGATTATGATGCCGCTGGCTGACGATGCACAGCCACCACCATGGCAGCCCTGGGTGCTCTGGGGCAGTCACGGCCCCACAGTCCCTTTTGCGGGGCAACTGGATTCTGTGGGCCCCAGGGCGGAACTCTGAAGAAGGATCTCCTTGCCCTTTGTTAGAAACCAAGTGCTTCCCCAGGGTCCAGAGGCCCTTGAGATGGCACTGGCCCCAGGGGAGGCAAAGGGGGGCTGCTGGAACCCACTTAGGGCTGTTCTCTGTCTCCCAGAAACAGAGGCCTGCTTCTGCTTCCAGGTCAGAGCATAGCTTTGAAAAGTCAGGGAGAGAGCAGGCAGGGGGCCCAGGAGCCCATGATGCCGTCCAGGTGAGAAGGGGTAAAAGCTGGAGCCCAGGGCGTGCGGCCAGGAGATGACGAGGAGGAGACGCACTTGCCGAAGTAGAACCGCCAGGATCAGAGTAGAGTTTGGGTTAGGATTGGTGCTTCCGCTGCCACGGGCCCAGGCTTGATTCCTGGTCAGCGGACTAAGATCCCACATGCCACACGGTGTAGTCGAAAGAGAAAGAGAAGAGGACTTCCCTGGTTGTAGAGTGGATAAGAATCTGCCTGCCAGTGCCGGGGACACAGGTTCTATCCCTGCTCCGGGAAGCTCCCACATGCAGTGGAGCAACCAAGCCCAACTACTAAGCATCACAACTACTGAGCCTGTGTCTAGAGCCGGGGCGCCGCAACTGCCGAGCCACGGCACGTGGCGCCTGTGTCCCTCAACAAGAGAAGAAGCCTGAGCACTGCAACGAAGGATGTCCCCCACTCGAAGCGACTAGAGACAGCCCGAGCACAGCCAAAAATAAACACATTTTAAAATACGTATTTACGTCAAGAAAGAAAATGAATGGAGAGGATGAGAGGAAAGGGGAACTCAAAGACGACTTAGAGGTGCAGGGCTCTCGAAGACAGCGGTGTCGCTGACAGAAGCGCCAGAGTCAAACAGGGAATGTCTGAGAATAGAGAGGACTTGGTGATGAGTCAGGATGCAAGTAAGACGGGCTGGGACTGCCTGCTTAGAAGCTCCTCTTATTTTGACCAGCATGGGCCATCCTGGGTGGGATTTATGCATGAGGAGGAACAGAAAAGAGAGAAAAATAGCTATGGTGTAATTAATTAGAGGCCTCTTGTACTGATCCAAACAGATACGATTCAAGGGGTCTGAAATGCAAGCCTAGAGGGTGTTTTGTGTGTGTTTGTTTTTTCTTTCAACACATTTTGGATCTTCCTTTTTTTCTTACCTTCGCCATGCTCTTTGTTCCCCAACCGGGGATTGAACCCTGCCCTCGGCAATGAAAGCACAGAGCTTTAGCCACTGGGCCACCAGGGAATTCCCTGGAAAGTGTTTCTGATCCAGATGATCCATCTTCAAACGTACCTGCTTCTCAGTGCCGCTCACCCACTTGCAAGCCAGCCAAGTGCTGTGCGCAGTCCCGGGGGCAGCCTGGGCCAGAGGACGGGCCGAAACCTCGGGAGCCCCTGCAGGAGTGTTTGGTTTCCACCAGGCTATCCTTGCTTTATCTGTTTACCGACCCCAAGGCCATGGGCAGGTTCCTGACACTGTTTATTAATAACTGTACCTAACACAAGCTCTTCGGGGGCAGCCAGGGAAGCCAGTCCCAGAGCACAGGCTGACATCATGGTCTGGATGTGTGCCAGGCCGTCTGAGACAGTCCCAGGGGATGAGCGGCTCTTCCTTACCCAGCTCCTTAAAGGGGCAATGAACCTCACTGGACGCCCCTCGCCCAGTCATTGCAGGGGTGCTGCCAGGCTCAACTTCAGGAGAAGACAATTAAGATGGGGGCTTCTTCCTCAGAAGTGGGCGGAGCTTCACCATCACCCCGGAAACTAAGGCCCAGGGGGCACAGGAAACCTGGCTCCAGGTGGTTCAGCAGGCTGGATGCGAGGTGGGGCCAGAATCCTGTTTTCCCGCGGCCTCCTGAGGCCAGGAGTCTCCACCGTGCTCCCTGCAGCTGCGATCACCGTTGTTCCCACCAAGGATGGGGACGCCAGCGTTTGACCTGCACTTTCTCGCACAGTCTGGTGGCTCAGCTGTACCACCTGCAGTGCAGGAGACGCCAGTAGACACAGGCTCAATCCCTGGGTCGTGAAGATCTTCTGGAGAAGGGAAGGGCTACCCACTCCAGTACTTTTGCCTGAAAATTTTCAGGGACAGAGGAGCCGGGCGGGTTACAGTCCATGGGGTCACAAGAGTCAGACACGACTCAGCGACTCAACAGCAACACTGTGGGTCTTACAGCAGGCAGGGAGCCAGGAGGCACACAGACCCGCCCATCTTGGCCTAGACGCTGGGTATACCCATCAGGTCCCATTAGTTCACAGGGCTCTTCTGTGACAATCCAAGTGATATAGGCGTTCCCCTGCACGTGCGCCGGTGGGCAGACCAGGATCAGAGTAGAGTTTGGGTTAGGATTGGTGCTTCCGCTGCCACGGGCCCAGGCTTGATTCCTGGTCAGCGGACTAAGATCCCACATGCCACACGGTGTAGTCGAAAGAGAAAGAGAAGAGGACTTCCCTGGTTGTAGAGTGGATAAGAATCTGCCTGCCAGTGCCGGGGACACAGGTTCTATCCCTGCTCCGGGAAGCTCCCACATGCAGTGGAGCAACCAAGCCCAACTACTAAGCATCACAACTACTGAGCCTGTGTCTAGAGCCGGGGCGCCGCAACTGCCGAGCCACGGCACGTGGCGCCTGTGTCCCTCAACAAGAGAAGAAGCCTGAGCACTGCAACGAAGGATGTCCCCCACTCGAAGCGACTAGAGACAGCCCGAGCACAGCCAAAAATAAACACATTTTAAAATACGTATTTACGTCAAGAAAGAAAATGAATGGAGAGGATGAGAGGAAAGGGGAACTCAAAGACGACTTAGAGGTGCAGGGCTCTCGAAGACAGCGGTGTCGCTGACAGAAGCGCCAGAGTCAAACAGGGAATGTCTGAGAATAGAGAGGACTTGGTGATGAGTCAGGATGCAAGTAAGACGGGCTGGGACTGCCTGCTTAGAAGCTCCTCTTATTTTGACCAGCATGGGCCATCCTGGGTGGGATTTATGCATGAGGAGGAACAGAAAAGAGAGAAAAATAGCTATGGTGTAATTAATTAGAGGCCTCTTGTACTGATCCAAACAGATACGATTCAAGGGGTCTGAAATGCAAGCCTAGAGGGTGTTTTGTGTGTGTTTGTTTTTTCTTTCAACACATTTTGGATCTTCCTTTTTTTCTTACCTTCGCCATGCTCTTTGTTCCCCAACCGGGGATTGAACCCTGCCCTCGGCAATGAAAGCACAGAGCTTTAGCCACTGGGCCACCAGGGAATTCCCTGGAAAGTGTTTCTGATCCAGATGATCCATCTTCAAACGTACCTGCTTCTCAGTGCCGCTCACCCACTTGCAAGCCAGCCAAGTGCTGTGCGCAGTCCCGGGGGCAGCCTGGGCCAGAGGACGGGCCGAAACCTCGGGAGCCCCTGCAGGAGTGTTTGGTTTCCACCAGGCTATCCTTGCTTTATCTGTTTACCGACCCCAAGGCCATGGGCAGGTTCCTGACACTGTTTATTAATAACTGTACCTAACACAAGCTCTTCGGGGGCAGCCAGGGAAGCCAGTCCCAGAGCACAGGCTGACATCATGGTCTGGATGTGTGCCAGGCCGTCTGAGACAGTCCCAGGGGATGAGCGGCTCTTCCTTACCCAGCTCCTTAAAGGGGCAATGAACCTCACTGGACGCCCCTCGCCCAGTCATTGCAGGGGTGCTGCCAGGCTCAACTTCAGGAGAAGACAATTAAGATGGGGGCTTCTTCCTCAGAAGTGGGCGGAGCTTCACCATCACCCCGGAAACTAAGGCCCAGGGGGCACAGGAAACCTGGCTCCAGGTGGTTCAGCAGGCTGGATGCGAGGTGGGGCCAGAATCCTGTTTTCCCGCGGCCTCCTGAGGCCAGGAGTCTCCACCGTGCTCCCTGCAGCTGCGATCACCGTTGTTCCCACCAAGGATGGGGACGCCAGCGTTTGACCTGCACTTTCTCGCACAGTCTGGTGGCTCAGCTGTACCACCTGCAGTGCAGGAGACGCCAGTAGACACAGGCTCAATCCCTGGGTCGTGAAGATCTTCTGGAGAAGGGAAGGGCTACCCACTCCAGTACTTTTGCCTGAAAATTTTCAGGGACAGAGGAGCCGGGCGGGTTACAGTCCATGGGGTCACAAGAGTCAGACACGACTCAGCGACTCAACAGCAACACTGTGGGTCTTACAGCAGGCAGGGAGCCAGGAGGCACACAGACCCGCCCATCTTGGCCTAGACGCTGGGTATACCCATCAGGTCCCATTAGTTCACAGGGCTCTTCTGTGACAATCCAAGTGATATAGGCGTTCCCCTGCACGTGCGCCGGTGGGCAGCCCGGACATCCTCCCCACCCGCTCTGTCACCGGACACTTGGCAAAGACACCGCGCCAGCGACACGAGCCTCAGCCACGGTGCCTGCAGCGCCCATGGAAACATGAGGCTGCCCGCCGCCACCCGGGAGACGCTGAGTCGGACGGACGGACGGGCAGGCGGACGGGGTAGCAGATGCGGGCGGAAGGCAGGGAGCGCGGCCGCCCGCGGGGCGGATGCAGAGCCGCGCCGAGGGCCCGGGGGTCGCCCGGGCGGACGCTCGCCGGCAAGCGGTGCAGGCTCGGCGGGCTCCCGGCCGGTGGAGACGGCCACCTCCCCTTCGCGGCGCGAGGGGGGCGGGCCGCCGTCGGGGCCCGCCCCCGGCCCCGCCCGCCCCGGTCCGCGCCCTCGGCCGCGCGCGCCTTGTTGGTTTGGGTTGTCAGGCAGCGGCCGCGCGGGCCCCGGCGGCGGTGGGCGTGCGGCTCGGCAATGCCCGCGATCTCGGCCTGAGCCCTTCCGCCCGCCGCAGGCATGAAGGACAGCGGGGACTCCAAGGACCAGCAACTCATGGTGAGACCCGGTCAGCCTCCTCCTCCTGCTCCTCCACCCCACCTCCGGCCCGCAGAACCCAGACCCTGCCTGCGGCCCCCAGACTGTATTGGGTGTTTCCACCAAGAGGACACTTAAAACCAGGGCCTGCGACGGTCCAGAGCAACTTTGCCAAGTCGTGGATATCAAGTAGGAAGGCATCCTGGCCACCCTGCTAAGACCTGAGAAGTTGGCCAGGCTTCAGTCCCACCCCCCTTTACACCTTCCACCAGGGGACTCCCTGTGGCCAGACTGCTTTCTGATCCCAAAGAGACAGGAGCAGGGGGCGCCTGACCCATCTTTCGGAAAAGGAAAGTGGAGGTTTCCCAGTGAACGAGGGTGCCCGGGACTGGTGGGGTCAGGAGGTTAGAGGGTTTTGGGGACCATAGGTGGGCAAGAGTCCCCATGTGCCGGAGGACCGGGCACAGGACTGAGGGTGGCTAGTCACTGAGCTGCTGTCCGTGTCAGCACTCTAAATATTTCCAAGAAGCGCTGGGAGCCACCGAGATGGAGCCCCAGGGCCCTGGGGACTGGGGCAAAGGAGGAGGTGTGAATGGGGGTCCAAGAAGCAGCTAGAGACAAAGACAGATTCTGCTTATCAGCAGGGCCAGGTCAGAGTGACGGGGGTGGGGGACACTCAGTGATCCCAAGGCCAATGCGCCCTCCCAGCCCCTAACTTCTGAGATCTGGGGAAGCCCCTCCACCACCAGCGGGTGGGTGATGATGTAACTGGAGGATAAGGCAACCCCAGCAAGTCCAGGGCTCTGGAACATCCTGTCTGGCAGTTTAGAATTGTCTCTTTGCAAATGGCTTGCCTTGGCAGGTGTGGACAGAGGGGCCGCCCCTCCCATCCATGGAGTTTGATTGAGGCAGGAGGGCACTCTGACAATGAAGTGCCTCTGAGAGTGAAGGCTTCTTACCGGGCCTGCGGATGGCTAGTTATACCCACCTGCCCACCAGGTGTTTCCCCTTGATCAGAAGAAGAAACAGCTCCCCCTTCTTTTGGGGAGACCCATGCCCAGGATGGGGACCCACCATCTCTCTCTAGCCGAAGGACCGAGAGAGGAGGGAGCCGCTGTCCTTGGGTAGGGATGTAGTCAGCACGAGGAGGGGAGGTTCCCTGGGCCTCCATCCCACCACCCGGCTGCCACGTGCAGTGCGTCACTCACAGACGCAGACAGGCTGCCGCAGTGCCAAGGGCTCCAAGTTCAAAGCCCAGGGGAGCTGCAGGTGCTTAATTCGGGCGTGTGACTGAGGCAGCCGGGAGGAGCAGACAGCTGTCTCCTCTGGGGCTCTCCTCTGGGGCACAGGCTCCTGGGAAATTCATAGACACAGACACAGCCTGTACGCTGTGGACCTGATGCCCTCGCCCTGGATGGTCGCCTTGAACCACCGAGTTTTCCTCAAGATGAACCGGGCTTGGCTGGCTGATCAGAGAGGAACCCACGAGGCTTGCCTGAGGGAAGCATCCTGGGGTCCTCTCATCCTTCTCTTGGGGGCCCGGCACAGCCCTCTCCATCTAATCCCGGGGGTCTGACCTTCCCTCCCAGGTGGCGCTCCGGGTCCGGCCCATCAGCGTGGCGGAGCTGGAAGAAGGAGCCACCCTCATCGCCCACAAAGTGGACGAGCAGGTACGTGGGGGCTGTGGCCGGCAGCTGCAGAGCAGGGCAGGGGTCTGCGCTCACCTAGTGCGGGCAGGTACCTCCTCACCTGGTGGAGGCCGGAATGACCCCTCCTCTACCCTCTGAACTCTTGGTTGTACTACTGATTGCATCATCAAGGAAACCACCGTCCTTCTTCAAGGAAGCCTCCCCAGATTGATCCAAAGAGAGCTAAAAGCTTCCCTGGTCCAGGGGGAAGTGAGCTGAGCCCTTTCATCCAGCCCTGAAAAAATTAACGTACCTTCCCTGTACTCATGACTTAACTTCGCCACCTTGATGGATCTGCTCCCCATAGAGCATGTGTTCCTAGGGTCACCAGACTGTTCATGGTTTGCAGAGTCTTTGGATGTCTGTTTGCTCTCTTGGTCTTCCTGTCACTATTATGAGCTGGGCAGGGCAAGCTCCACCTCCACGTACACAAGAGACAATAAATATTTATCAAGTACCCACAACACACTGGGGACAGTGCTAGGAGCCAGGAAACCACGGCAAGCAGAAAAGACCCTGTCTTCCTTCCCTGGCTTTCTTGTAATGAAACATATGAGTGTGTAGCCAGCAAGGGCTGCAAAGAAATGCGTGGCGCTGCTGTGGGAGTAAGAGGGAACTTGACCTTGTCCCGGAATCAGGGAGGACTTCCCTGAGAAAGGATGCTTGAGCTGAAACATACAGGATGAAGAGGAACTCTTCAGGAGTGTGCTGAAGGGGGAATGTCAACCAGAAGGACTTGCATGTGCAAAGGCCCTGGGGTGAGAGTGGGTGGTGATGCACTTGGGTAACTTAGAAAAGGCCAGCGTGGCTCAGGCTGGAGAGAGAAGGGGTGAAAGGAGGCTGGAGGTGCGGGCAGGAGCCACATTGTCCCCCACGGCAGGGGTGTTTGCTGTTTGTTTGCTTGCTTTTAAAGGAAGGTTTTATTTTTGACATTTCAATCTTTTAAAATTTTTTTTTTAATTTTTGGTTGCATCAGGTTTTATGTGGGATTGTCATTGTAGAGTGCAGGCTTCCCTCTAGCTGTGGCCCCAGGGCTCAGCAGTTGCAGTGCACAGGCTCAGTTGTTCTGAAGCCTGTGGGATCTTAGTTCCCCAGCCAGGGATCAAACCTGTGTCCCCGGCATTGCAAGGTGGATTTTTAACCACTGGACCAGCAAGGAAGTCCCAGCCAGGATGTTTTTGGGGGTAGGCAGTTGAGGATCCAAGCGTGGGCTGGGGGTGGGCACCGTGGTGGGGGCAGCAAGGGCACTCTTGGAGCCTGGATAGAGGCACCATGCTGCTCTAGCCTATGGGGACCCTGAAAGCGGCCACTTGCCTCCGATCTGTGGCTGCTGCCGGCTTCTCCTGAGCTCCAGGGCTCATCAAGGCGGCAGAGTGTGCTAGGGGAGAAGTCAGAGGAGTCGGGGTGGCCCCACATCGTGCAGAGAGAGACACAAAGTGAGCACTTGCTGCCCTTGATCCTGGAAGGCTGGACTCTTCCCGATGGCCAAGATAAGAGGAGCACAGGCGGGCAACCCAGCATGAGCTGCCAGCCTGCCTCGGGGGTTCCCACGAGCTGTGCGCATGGCGGAACTGGGTGGCACTGGCCTCCTGATTTCTCTCCCTCTGTTCCCCCTTGGAAAAGCGGAGCCTTCCTCAAAGACCTCAGGGAAAGCGGCGGAGGGCTGGGAGGCCCCACTAAAGGCCAGCGGGAGCAGGACGTATGCACACAGCAGTCATGAAGGGTAGGCTCCGCCTTCCACCAGCTGTGTGGCCTTGGCCAGGTTGCTTCCAGAAGCCTCAGTTGCCTCCTCTGTAACTGGGGACAGTAACCCTAACCCTTCCCTGAAGAGTCTTTAGGGAGTACACTGATGTGGGCACACTGCTCCCCCAGATCCTGGTACCCAGTAGGCATTTAATAGCTGTGAATTATCATCTACTGGCCTTCCCTGATGGCTCAGACGGTAAAGAATCTGACCTCAGTGCGGGAGAGACCCAGGTTCAATCCCTGAGTTGGGAAGATCCCCTGGAGAAGGGAATGGCTATCCACTCCAGTATTCTTGCCTGGAACATTCCACGGACAGAGGAGCCCGGAGGGCTACTAGTCCATGGGATTGCAAAGAGTTGGACACGGTTGAGCAACTAACACACACGTCATCTACCATAAGTTCCCGACCTACTAAGGAGTTCCATTCCGAGAGCACGTTCGCAAGCCCCCTTTGTCCGTAAGTCCGACAAAGTTAGCCTAGGCACCCATGAACACCGTTGGCTGAGTAGTACTGTACTGTAATAGGTTTATAATGCCTTTCACCCAAATAATATATTTAAAACCAAACAAAAAATAGAAAAAGCCTTCTTAATCTTACAGTACAGTACCTTGAAAAGGACAGTAGTGCATGCAGGGGCTGGCGAGGAGTGAACAAGCAAGAAGGTTACTGACTGGAGGGGGCGAGGAGGTGGGAGACGGTGGAGCTGAAGGATCGTCAGCAGGAGGAGAGGGAGGGCAGGCTGCAGCGGCTCGCACGCCTGGCGCTGACGGCACGGGCTCCAGGACCTTGCTGGAACCAGGTGTACCTCGACATCTTTGAATGTTCGCACCTTGAAGGTTCAGTGTAGGGGACTTACTGGATTAGTGAGAGAAAGTGCCAAGGTTGCTGATGAGAGGGGGCCATCCATGAAGGGCCAGGGAACTCCAGAGGAGAGCCCTCCTTCCTGGCAAGGCCACTCCCTGTTGGTCCCGCTTGTCCCCAGGGCTGTCAGGGACAAAGATGCTGTCTCTCTGCGCTGCTCCTGGCTCCCAGCCGGACTGGGGGCTGAGAGATATTAACCGACACTGATGGAAACGCTCTGATCCAGGGCACAGACCATTGTGTGCCCACACATGGCAAACACTGGCTCCTTTCTGTCCCTGCCAGTGGAGAAGGAGGCCGGACTGCGCCTCTGAGAAGGTCCTGGGCTGGGCAGTGCTGACAGGCCTGCTCCTTTGTCGGCTTAGACATACAGAGGGTGGTCTGAGTGGCGTGGGCCCAGGGCTCTCAACACAGACTCCGGGCCCTGCAGGGGGAGAATGCTAGGCTTCTGCCCCCAGCATCTTCTCTCCCCACTGGGTTCAAAAATGCACTTGCCTGCGACTTCCCCAGCAGTCCGGTGGTTAAGACTCCACCCTTCCCCTGCATGGGAGTTTGATCTCTGCTCAGGTAACTAAGATAAAACAAGGATGCACTTGCCTGGCCTGCAGTTTGGGAGAAGCCACAGCTCATGGCAGGCTGGGCACCTCTCAAAAACCAGCCACCACTCAAGTGCTCCGTTCCTCTGACCAGTAAGACCCTGGCCAGCAGGAAGTAAAGAACACGAGTCCAAGAAGCAAAACGGGGGACTACTCTGGTGGTCCAGTGGTTAAGACTTTACCTCCCAATGCAAGGGGCGTGAGTTCAATCCCTTGTTGGGGAAGTAAGATCTCACATGCCTCGAGGACAAAACTTAAGAAAAGGGCAACCTCCCAGTCTGGCCAGGCCCTGCACCCTGACCTCCGTGGCTCTTTGGTGACACCCAGGGCTCGTCTATGGCCCTGGCCCCCCAGGCCTGCATATTTGACCCCGAGAGGGCTCGGGGCTGCAGGCTTGACCACCCCCCCTGATGGGGCAGCTGTTCAGCTCCTCCTCCTTGACGTCTGGAGCCTGATGACCGGCAGGGTGAGCGTGGGAGCAGCCCCAGCACAACAGGGCCACGGAGCCGCTTCCCAGCAAAGGTGCCGCTGGCCTGGGCGGCCTGCACAACGCCCTGCCTCCGCTAAAGAGACTTCTTCTTGGGAAGCAGACCTGCCCTTGACCCAGCGGCTTCCATTGCCCCCTTGCTGTGGCCCTTCCTCACAACCCCGCCCCACAGAGGGGCTCCCAGCCCAGTCTGTCCTGGCCTGGGCTTCTGGGCTCTTTCTTCCCTCTGTGATGGAGGAGCTACTTGTCCCCGTGCTCGGGCCAGGGGCTGGGGAGCAACCCAGAGGTCACACTACTGAAGCCCGGCCCTTGGTGGTTAGTAGGGAGGCCGTGCTGTGAAAGCCCACCAGTCGGCAGTCCTAGTGGGGAGAGGTGGGCCTAGGCGTCCGTCACCGTTTGGCGTGAGGGGTCACAGGACAGCCTTGCTTGGAGCTGGGGGTCGTTCTCCTGGGTCTGAGGGAGTCCGTGTTCCCCCAGCTTTGCAGAGATGGGCAGGGGCAGGGCAGGGTGTCCTCTGCAGGCCAGAGGCCGATGCCTGCATTCTGAGGAAGCTGGAGTTTGGCTTTGTAAAGAGGCGATTCGGGTGCTTGTGGTCTCACCTGCCCCAGCCACTGTCCCCGGGGGGGTTGATGTGGGCTGACGGTTGATTCGGGGCGTCATCACAGCACTGTCAACTCAATGCCTTCTTAGATGTCTCCAGGGCTTCCCGGCGGCGCTAGTGGTGAAGCACCCACCTGCCAATGCAGGAGACACAGGAGATGTGGGTTCGAGCCCTGGGTCGGGAAGATCCCCTGGAAGAGGGCTTGGCAACCCGCTCCAGTATTCTTGCCTGGAGCATCCCATGGACAGAGGAGCCTGGCAGGCAACAGTCCGTAGATTCGCAGAGTCCGACACCACTGAAGCGGTTTCGTACACATACATAGACATCTCCACAGGTTCCTGGATGCCCAGTGCTTACCCAGTGCCTGGTGCATGGTCGGGATTTAAGAGATGTTAGGACTTCCCTGGTGGCTCAGACGGTAAAGCGTCTGTCTACAATGCGGAAGACCTGGGTTCAATCCCTGGGTCGGGAAGATCCCCTGGAGAAGGAAATGGCAATCCACTCCAGTACTATTGCCTGGAAAATCCCATGGACAGAGGAGCTTGGTAGGCTACAGTCCATGGGGTTGCAAAGAGTCGGACACGACTGAGCGACTTCACTCAGTTTATCTCAAGGGCTGACAGTCAGGATGGTTTCAGGCCCCGGAGATAAGTGAAGCCCTGGCCCACCTCCTGCCCACCTGCTTCTGGCTTCTGGGCCTCCTGTCTGGTGGTCCCCAGTTGGTCACTGCCACATATATGTGTTCGGGAAAGAGTCCAGTAGGAGCTCAGTCTCCTAGCATCGGGGGTTGGGACTAGACTCTGATGCCAGACCCTTCAGGGAGTGCCCCTGATGACTGTAAAGTGGGGAAGGGCAGCCTGAGAGGGTGGTGGGGCCCAGGAGTCCCAAGGCTGTAAAAAGAAGCTCCTAAAACAAAGAGCTTCCTTCTCCCCACCCCACCCCCATAGCCCACAGCCCGCTGCCCCTCCCCCCAGCCTCCCAGACTGTGCTTATCTAATTTAAGTCACCTGTCCATTTGCATAATCCCATAATTAGCCTCAAAGCCCAACTGTCGACCTCCCTGTGCCCCTGGGGGTCCTGTCTCAGGAGTCAAGGGGCTTCCTAGTCTCTGTTGTCTCATCAGAAGGCAGGATGTTAATAACCTGCTCTGCCAGAGCTGTTGAGAGGATTAGAGCGATCCTGTGAGGGTGAGGCTGTTGTGAAAGATAAATAAAGGATAAGGTGACAGATGCTGAGAATCTGTGAGTGTTGTTCGGGAGCCAGGACGTCTTCAGTCTGCTCACTGCCCCCGGGGCAGGGCCTCCCTGCCCACCGCCTGGATGCTTCCCGGCTCCATGGCCCCAGAGGGCCAAGCCTGGTGGAGGGTGACTTGGGAGAGGATTCAGGGAGCTTTTCCCTCCGCCCTTAGCCACCACCGCCACGCATCTCCCCAGCCCCCTCCCGGCCCCAGACAACCACACTTTCCATCTCTATAAATTCACCTGCTCTGGACAGTTCGTGGAAACGGGATCCTGCAATCTGTGGTTCTTCGTGTCTGACTTGTTTCACTGAGCATGTTTTCAGGTTCATCCACGTTGTCGCCTGGGTCAGACTGCCATTCCTTTTCGTGGCTGGGTAGCATTCCACGCTGCTCTGCATCTAATCGACCTCCCCTCGGTCGATGGACATTTGGCTTGTTTCCTACGTTTTGACTGTTGTGAATAATGCCACCAGGATGCAAGCTTGCTTACACTTAGCGCCTGAATGGGTACACGGCAAGTTATGTGTGGTATGTTCTGCTCAGCCATCTCTGACTCTGGGACCCCATGGACTGTAGCCAGCCAGGCTCCTCTGTCCATGGGATTCTCCAGGCAGGGATACTAAAGTCGGTTGCCATTTTCTCCTCCAGGGGATCTTCCAGACCCAGGGATCAAACTCGCGTCTCCTGCATTGGCAGATGGATTCTTTACCACTGAGCCATGAGGGCGATGGTTAAAAAGGCAGATCTGTGGGCCCCGTTCCCCAGAGATTCTCATTCCGTGAATCTGGGCAGTGCTGGGAATCTGCATTTCAGAGGCTCCCAGGAAGACAGTGATGAAGGGATCAGCAGACCCGAGAGAGAGGCAGGCCTGGGCCATGTCGGTCACGCCTCTGCTTACCCGGGTCCTCAGAGTCCCATAGGAAGGTGGGGACCTGGCCAGGACCTCAGCCAGGTGTGGCCCTGTTCGGAGCAGTTGGCTGGACCTGGTGGCTTTATGAGCTCAACATTCTAATCTTTTTTCATCTAGCCTCAGGGCTGTCAGGGCCCTGTAACACCCTTCCTGGGATCAAAATCTCCTTTCTTGAGTACCCACAGGATGGTACAACTAGAAATCTGACCAGCCACGAATTTTCCTTCTTAAAGAACAAACAAATCCAGAAACAGCTTTATAGAGGTGATATCCAGCTGGAATCAGGCTTTTGTTTTGCTGTGTCTGGTTTACAGCCCGAGAATAAAGGAGCTGTGGGCTTAGCAACCTGGACTGGAAATGACGTCTCCTGAGCTGGGCGCCCCCTCACATTCCTGTTCTCTGCTGGGGCTTCCCGAGCAGGCGAGGGGAGATGGGGTGATTTCTTCTCTCAAGGCTATGGCCCTGTGGGTCCTCCCTGACTTCTGGCTGGGGTGAACATGAGGCCCGGAGAGGTGGTGCAGTCTTCCTGGGGTCACCCAGCAGTCTGGAGCCTGAACCCAATTTGCACATCACCCCCTGCTCAGAGAATTTCGCTGCCAGTTTGGCGGCTTGAGGGGGAACAGCAGTTTTCACTCGGGGGTGATTTTGCTCCCCGGGGGTCATGCGGCGATGTCACCGCGGGAGGAGGCAGTGCCGGGGCCTCCAGTGCCAGAGGGCTGCTGCCAACCATCCTACAACACCCGAGACAAGTCCCTCTTGCAGTGGTCCAGCCCAAAGCATCAGTAGCGCCAAGATTGCAAAACCCTGAGCCATCGAGAGGCCAGAAAGAGGCGGTTCGCGCTGCTCACCTGATCAAAGCCCGGCAGGTTAGCGCTGCTCAGCAGGAGGAAGTCCCCGCGCGCTTTGTTCCTGGTATTTCTCACCTAGGAGATGCTGGGGAGGAGCCTGGTCCCTTCTGCGGCCCCATCTATGGATGACACCCTCCTCCCCCGAGTCTGAGGCCCCCTAGCTCCCCAGTGGATCTTGGGTTTCCTGGCCCAAATCTAGAACTGTGCAAAGATCACAACTGGCCTTGAGTCAAGAACAGGTCTGGGTGTGGGGTGGTGAGGGCAGGGAGAGGGCAAGCCAGGGCCTCTGCGGAGTCAGGGGACCTGGATCAGCGGAGACAGGGCCCTGCCATGTGCTGCCACCTGGCCAGCCCCAGCCACGCCTCCCACCCCACCCCCTGCCAGTGTAGGGGGCCCCTCTGCGTCTTGTGTGGTCAACGTCCCCCTTGAAACCTCCCAGAGGCAGGTGTCCAGTGTGCTACAGGTTGAACACGGACACTTAAGACTCAGGGATTTTGTGAAAGGAGGATCCCAGGCTGAGCCCACCACCTCCGGGCTGAGGGAGGGGCCTGCCTCGGGGCAGGGGGTGGAGGGTGATGTATCAGTTTCCAAGGCTGCTGGACCAAAATACCACAGTTGTTCAGTCAGTCAGTCGTGTCCGACTCCTTGAGACCCCATGGACTGCAGCACAGTCGTGTCCGACTCCTTGAGACCCCATGGACTGCAGCACGCCAGGCCTCCCTGTCCTTCACCATCTCCCGGAGTTCCCTCAAACTCATGTCCATTGAATCAGTGATGCCATCCAATCATCTCATCCTCTGTCGTCCTCTTCTCCTCCTGCCTTCAATCTTTCCCAGCATCAGGGTCTTTTCTAAGGAGTCAGCTCTTTGTATCAGGTGGGGAAACTATTGGAGTTTCAACTTCAGCATCAGTCCTGCCAATGCATATTCAGGACTGACTTCCTTTCGGATGGACTGGCTGGATCTCCTTCCCTCCACCTGTGTCTGTGCCCTAATAGCCCCCTTTTATAAGGACATCACCACCTTATGAAAGGACCACATCCTAACTCAACTGATTACATCTGCAACAATGCTATTTCCAAATAAGGTCACACTCGGAGGGGCTGGGGAGTTGGACTTCAACATTTAAATCTGGTGGGGGGTGGGGCGCGGGGCACAGCTCAACGAAACAGATGAGCATCCCCCAGCCAGGCGGCTGTTGTTCCAGAGGCGGGGACGGGAGGCCTGGTTAGCAGCCTGGGTTCTGGAGCCCAGTAGCTTTGAGTCCAGTGAGCTCTGTATGTGTCAGTGCACCCTTGGATGCCAGTCTGACTCTCCTTATAATCTTGCGATAATGAGGGCCTGCTCTAAGTGGTCGGAGAAGATGAGAAAGTGTGCAAAGCATTTAGCCCTGCTCGTGGCCCCAGTGCAGCTTTATTTAGGGGACTTCCCTGGTGGTCTAGTGATTAGGACTCTTGTGTTTCCACTGCAGAGGGGCATGGGTTCAGTCCCTGGTCAGGAAAGTTCCAGATGCCTCGAGGTGCAGCCAGAAAAAAGAAAACATTCCCTGGGCCGATGCCGGGTGCCAGTCTGGGTGACTTTTAGGATGTACAGGAGCTGCTTTGCAGGGCAGGGGGCAACACGTGCTCACAGAGGGGCCCCTGCATCTCCTTCTGTGGCCACCTTGGGTCTGTGCCCGTGGGATTCCTGGCAGTGAGAACAGGAGGAAAAGTTCCTGAGCTCTCGTTCCAACCCTGCCTTTCTCCCGAGAACTGCCGGTGATTCTGGGCTGAGGCCACCTGCCACAGCCTGCCTGTCACATCGCGGCCTTGCTCGTGTGGTCCCCTCGTTTGCTTTCCCACCTCCCGTTCCTCAGCCTATTCTTGCTCATCCTTTAATACTTGCTGCTGGGACTTCCCTGGTGGTCTGGTGGTTAAGACTCTGCATTTCCAGGGCAGGGGGCACAGGTTCAATTCCTGGTCAGGGAACTGAGATCCTGCTTACTTCGTGGCATGCTAGAAGTTTTTAAAAAATAAAGTAGATATGCAACAAGGACTTCCTGGTGGCTCAGTCAGTAAAGCATCTGCCTGCAATGCAGGAGACCATGGTCTGATCCCTGGTTCAGGAAGATCCTCTGGAGAAGGAAATGGCAACCCACTCCTGTATTCTTGCCTGGAGAATTCCATGGACAGAGAAGCCTGGTGGGCTCCAGTCCATGGGGTCGCAAGAGTCGAACACAACTTAGCTACTAAACCACCAAGCAACAAGGATTTACTGTATAGCACAGGGAACTATATTAAATATCTTATTAAAAAAAAGAAAAAAAAAGAGTGCTGGTACCGCCTCTTCCAGGAAGCCCTCCTGTAGTGGAAAAGCTGGGTCGTGTGCCCCTTCTCTGCACTCTGCCTGCCTCCCGGAGCCCAGTGCTTGTTACTAAAATGGTCTGTGCCCCACTGGACTCTGAATGCCAGGCAGGAAATCACATCTCTCTCTGACCCAGAGGGTATCACTTAATGCCTGGGTTACATGCAAGGTGCCCAGCAGTTGTGGTCACTTGGCCTGAACTCCCTGTGCTGCCTCCGTGGCAGCCCTGAGCACCCCACTCTCACGCCAGCCCCCCACAGCTCAGGTCTGGTTCACCTGGCCGAGGGGCACAAGGGCTCCATTGTGTGCCCGAGTGGACAGGGAAGGGGGTGATGCTCTGAAGAGTGGGGTGCGGGCAGGGGTCCAGACAGATGGAGACCCAGACAAAGCCCTCTTTTAAGAGGGGCTCATGGCAGCCGTGCTGACAATGTCCTGATTCAGGAGGCTGGATGTCAAAGGGACCAGATGCCCACAGTGCCTATGAACTTGGCAGTGCCCAGAGGTCATCTGAAGGTGATCAGTGGGTGATGGGCATGCGTGCAGGCTGCTCACCCTCACCTGCTCTAAAAGCCCCCAGAGGGTGCCCCTCGGGCTGCTGGCGCTGCCGGTGTGCCCAGGAGCTCTGACACCAAGGTGAGAGCCATGCACGGTCAGGCTCCCTTGCATCCCTCTCCTGGGACCCATGCCTGGGGACTTGTGGGCGGATATTTCTTCACTTGGGTCTGACGCTTGATCAGGGCTGGTATTAGGGCCCGAGCCAGGAAATGATCCTGGGAGAGGCTTACACGGCCCTGGGGCTGAAGCCTGGAGGAGGTGGCTGGAGACAGGTGTGCAGCCCAGGCACACTGCAGGCCCCAGCGTCCTGCACTCAGCTTGCTGTGCCCACCCAGGCTTTAGCAGTCTGTGACGGGGGCCGGGGCAGTGGCCTCCTCGTTTCCCTACACAGAGCCCCAGCCCAGCCTGTCTGGGGCGTCCCCTCTCGTGGCTCCCCTGGAATCCCACCTGACTGGTTAAGACCTCTGCATGAGGGTCCCGGGCTCGGGCCTCCAAGGAAGCTGTCTTACCTCTTCCTTCTTCCCTCCACTGAAGATCTCAGAGGAGGGCCCTGCTGGGACCTGGGGGAAGCGGAGGTGGGGGTGGGTGTCTTGGGCCAGTTTAGATGCAGTGAGCACCAGTGTGTACCTACTGGGAGGAGCCTGGTGGGAGCCCCAAAGCTGTGGTCCTCCCAGCACCGGGGGCTCCTGAATCCTGGTGCTGGATGGGGGTGCACCCAGAGGGACCCCTATCATCTCCTGCATCCATGGTACTGGACCGACTCCCAGATCAGCCTCCTCTGTCTGCCCCGTGGCGGCCGCCCTCAAGCCTTTTCTCCTCTCAAGCTCTCTTTGGGCCGTCACTGGCCCTGACTCCTCTGCTGACCCCGGAAGGGAGCTCTGAGACCTTGGGGTGAGCAGCCCGCCCGCTCAGTGTCTTGTCCTCTGTTGGGACTCAGTTGACTTTGACCCTGGCCCTCCTGGATGCCGAGTCACATCCGGCCCCTCCTGCTCCTTCCCACGTCCTGAGTGGGGGTGAGGCCAGTGGTCAGTGTGGACATCGGAGTGGGCCTGGGGCCCCTGGGTGAGTGCCCATCTCCCCTTGGGACCTTTGCAGATGGTGGTTCTTATGGACCCAATGGAGGATCCCTATGACATCCTACGGGCGCACCGCTCCCGGGAGAAGTCCTACCTGTTCGACGTGGCCTTTGACTTCACTGCCACCCAGGTGAGGGGGCGCCTGGGCCTGGGGACACACAGGATCCCCTCTCTGCCCTCTGACCGACTTGGGAGGGAGCCCTCGGGGCCCCTGGCACTGAGCCCCAGGCGTCCCTCCATCACTCACTCTCTCTACCTGCTGCATCCCCACATGCACACGTGTGCATGAGCCTGCATGGCGCATACACAGCCTTCTGCGTGGACACACCGCGGTCAGCACACAAATGCCACCCTCCATGGGGACCCACACAGCACTCCCCACAGGTGGCCCCTAGGGGGCCTGCAGGAAGGTGCTTGAGGCCCATCTGGGGCTGGGAGGGGCGCCTCGGGGAAGCTGACACCCTCCCAGGGACCCCATCTCACCCATCCATGGATGCTCCAAGGAGCAGGTGTGAGGCGTCCTCTTGCCTGGGGGCCGGGAGCCAGCTGTTGGTGGGGAGGGTCTCAGGTGTCCTGAGCACTCTTGCAGGCTGGCATTCCTCCCCCCCCCAACCTGTTGGGGGAAAGCAGAGACATCCAACCCCCTTCTCACCCCCACTTCTCAGGGCCCGAGGGCTCTAGGGATGAAACTGCCTCTGCTGGGGGTCAGGGTGAGCCTGCGGGCCTGTGTGCTCTGCCCTGGCTGTGCCCAGGGTCCTGATGGGTCTCCTCTTCCCTGCAGGAGATGGTGTATCAGGCTACCACCAAGAGCCTCATTGAAGGCGTCCTCTCAGGCTACAATGCCACTGTCTTTGCCTATGGCCCCACAGGTGAGGGCGAGTGCCCCCGAGAATCAAGCTCCTCACCCTCCACCTCGGAGCTTGTCTGGCCCAGGCCGGAGCAGGAATCAAGGATGTGGCCGATTGAAACTGTCCTCTCCCAGAGCCCTTCGGACCCAGAGCCCCACCCCCAGCCAAGCATGCCATCTTCTCTCCCTCCCCCACCTCCCAGCCACCTGGGAGGCTCCATCCTTGAAGACAGACCCAGGTTTGCCAGGGGCCCCACGCTCCCAGTCTCCGTCCTGCTCACCCACCCGCCTGGCTCTGTCCCAGGCTGCGGGAAAACCTACACCATGCTGGGCACAGACCACGAGCCCGGCATCTACGTTCGGACCCTCAACGACCTCTTCCGTGCCATTGAGGAGACCAGCGACGACATGGAATACGAGGTGTCCATGTCCTACCTGGAGGTGAGCTCTCGGCCCACCCCGTCCTGAGGGCGTGGGCCAGGAGGCCCGCAGGCCCGGGCCGGTTTACCTCCCGGGGGTCCGGCCGCGGGCCAGTCTCCTGGGGGCGCTCGTCACGGCTCCCGTATGCGTGTGGTCGGCCTCACTTTATAAAAACTCAGAGAGGCCAGGCGACTAGACAGCCGCAGTCCCGCGGCCACACAGTAAATGGGGGAACAGGAATTCAGACTCAGGACCCTGCGGCTTTAGAGCTGAGCCCTGCCCACTTGGCTACTCCAAAGCTACCTGGTCACTGAGCACAGACCTCAGCCAGCCTCCCAAAGGCCATCCTCTGGGCCCGTTCCACCGCTTCCCTGGTGGCTCAGATGGTAAAGAATCTGCCTGCAATGCAGGAGACACAGGCTTGGGAAGATCCCCTGGAGAAGGAAATGGCAACCCACTCCATTCTTGCCTGGAGAATCCCATGGACAGAGGAGCCTGGCGGGCTGCAGTCCATGGGGTCGCAGAGTCGGACATGACTGAGCCAACCCTGTTTGCTTTGGCAGGCTACCTGCAGGACCCTGTATGTGTAGGTACAGGAGAGAACGTTACATGCACGGACAGGCTTAGACCTGCCGGCCTTCTCCACCTTGACACAGCCCCCGATGCCACCTGTGGGGGTGCTATCACTGGACAATAGCAGATCAGCGGGGGTGGGGGCCCACAGAGGCCAGAGGCGGCGGGAGAGCCACAGGGCTAGGCGCCATCTGGCTCCTGGCCTCCCTGGCTCCCTCTGGAAGCTGATAATCTCCTGGGTGACAGCTCCGGAGGGGCAGCGAGGCACTGCTGCCAGCACCTGCTTGACTTAGCCAGCAAGATGCGCTTCGGGGGCCGTGTTGGGGAGGCTGGGTAAAGGTACCAGAAGGGTTGCCTAGCAACCACCAGGGCTTGGCCATGGGTTAGGTCCCATCCTCTGCCCAGTGCCCGGCCGGCCTGCTGCCTTCTGTGCCTTTGGCTCTGGCAGCCCAGTGTTTCCCCCTGGAGGCTGAAGCCCCCTTACGCCCACCCCATAGGAAGGAAGGAAGGAAGGGGTCCATCTCCTTAACCCAGGGTTTTCCTGAGAGGAACCTGGAGCTCTCAGGAGGGATGGAGAGCCCGGCTGTTGCCTGAACCTCCTGCTCTTGGTCTCCCGTTAATGTCTGTCCCCTGCCCCTCCCAACCGGTCCCATCAGATCTACAATGAGATGATCCGGGACCTGCTGAACCCTGCCCTGGGGTACCTGGAGCTGAGGGAAGACTCCAAGGGAGTGATCCAGGTGGCCGGAATCACCGAGGTCTCCACCATCAATGCCAAAGAGGCGAGTCTTGTGCAGCCAGTCGGGCAGTGGAAGACACTAACCTCTGTGTGTGGCAGTGTGACCAGAGGTGGCAGGGCTCTGCAACCAGGGAGCCGCTGCGGCTCAGCTGGGCGGGAACTGGGGCAGACACAGAGGACCCTGGATGACACGCCCCCGGCCACACCGGCCCCGGGGACCCACCTCCCAGTTGACAGACAGGCCTTGACCTCTCAGCCCCCACAGCACACGGCGGGCTGACCCAGCCCTGTCTTGGGCCCCTTCCCAACCTCGCAGAGGCAGGACTGGGGAGCGTCCCCACGGGCTCCCAGGAGTGGCCTCCCTGCTCTGCCTCACCCACTCAGATCATGCAGCTGCTGATGAGGGGGAACCGGCAGAGGACCCAGGAGCCCACAGCTGCCAACCAGACGTCCTCGCGCTCCCACGCCGTGCTCCAGGTGGCCGTGCGCCAGCGCAGCCGGGTCAGGGACGTCCTGCAGGAGGTGCGGCAGGGCCGCCTCTTCATGATCGACCTGGCTGGCTCTGAGCGGGCCTCCCAGGTGAGGCCGGCTGCCCCTGGGGCTGGGGGCAGAGCTTGGGGGTGCTGGGCAGGGAGGCTGGCCCACCCCGCGCCCCAAGGGGTGCAGTGGGGACTGTCTCAGGGAGGACGGGAGTAGGGGGTGCACTGGAGGGGCCGGCACTGAGGGATATCACAGAGGACAGAAACGGTGGGCTGGGCTGGGGTACCCCAGGGAGAACCCACCGCCAAGGGGCTGTTTGTGGGAAGGGGCCTGGGAGTGTGAGGGTCTCTCCAGGGAAGGGGACAGTGAGTATCCCAGAGGACGTGGGGAAACAGCCAGGAGAATGAATGGGCCCGGTGAGGAGCTGGGGCCCGGGGGAAATGATGACCCCTGATGGGGGAGACCCTGAGCAGAGCCCAGGAGGGGACCCTGCCCACCACATCAGGGAGAGAAAAGGGCCCGCCACCCACTTGTCAGTGTTCATTCCCCCTCATCGCCGTTTGCCCAGCCCTGCCATCCAAGCTTGGGCCCAGGCCCCCTTTTGTGGGCAAATTCAGAAGTTTCTTGGTCACCTGAATCCATGGGCATCTCACCATTAGCACTGAGGCAAACGCAAGCACACAGGGAAAAGTAACAAGGGATTCGTGTTGGAACATGTGGGGTTGGTTTCAACAGGGTGGAGTGGGAGAAACACATTCTCTTTTCATAAAGGCCTGAGGGCTTCCTGGAGGAAGTGGGCAGGGAGCAGCCAGCGGGGAGAGGGTGTGCCCTGCAGCCACCCTATCCCACCTTCACCAGGCTGGACAGAGACGTCTCCTGAGGGTGTCAGAGCCTCCTGGGAATTGGTCCTGTCCTGCTCTCACATCCATTCACACACAAATTTATGCATTTCCTAACGCACAGGCTTCCTTTTTTTAATATTTACTTATTATTTATTTATGTATTGGCTGCTTCAGGTCTTAGTTATGGCACATGGAATCTATAGTTGCAGCATTCAAACTCTTAGCTGTGGCATGTGGGACCTAGCTCCTAACCAGGGATCAAACCCAGGCCCCTGCATTGGGAGCGCAGAGTCTTAGCCCCTGGACCGCCAGGGGCTTCCTCACTCACCTTCTTATACACATATACACGCTGTCACAGGTGCACATGCAATTCACACATGCTCACACGCCCTTCCCTGCATACACACAAACTTCCGTCCTTCCCCCTGGAGCCTGGCTCTCTCTCTAGAGCCAGGAGCCCACAGCCTGTGCTGGCTCCCAGATGAGCTGCCTGGGAAGTCGTGACCTCCCTCCATCTCGCCCTCGGCGCTGCGCTTACCTGTGCCAGCGGGTCAGTCCCCAGGGAGACGAAGAGCCAGGCTCCCAGCCCTCCTTGGGAGCTTCCTGTCCCCCACTCTCGTCCAGCGTGCATGCTCAGTTGCTTCCGTCGTGTCCAACTCTGTGACCCCATGGAGTGTAGCCCGCCAGGCTCCTCTGTCCATGAGATTTTCCAGGCAAGAGTACTGGAGTGGGTTGCCATGCCCTCCTCCAGAGAATCTTCTAGACCCAGGGATCAAACCGGCATTTCCTGTGTCTCATGCGTTGCCAGCCAGGTTCTTTACCACTAGCGCCCACCTAGGAAGCCCCACTCTTGTCCACAGACCTTCTCGTTCTCTGACTTTCTGGAATGCCCTCCCTGGGCAGAGGGCAGACCAGATCCTCAGCGTTTCTTCCTTGCAGAGCCCTGGGGGACAGGGAGGGGGTTTACAGCCCAGGATGGCCTGGGGTGGGGAGTCATACCTGCTGCTCGCCCCCCCAGACACAGAACCGTGGACAGCGCATGAAAGAGGGGGCCCACATCAACCGCTCGCTGCTGGCCCTGGGCAACTGCATCAGTGCGCTGAGCGACAAGAGCACCAACAAGTACATCAACTATCGCGACAGCAAGCTCACCCGCCTCCTGAAGGTACCAGCTGCCACTGGGCCTGGGCCCTGGGTACCCAGGGTGGGGCTGCCAGCTTCTGAATAAATAAATTTAAATAAATAAATTTATCTGACTAAATAACAGATAAATAATGAAATCCGGTTTGGGTATCAGTATGTATGTCCCATGCCATCTTTGAGACATACTTTAAAAAAAGCTCACTCATTTATCCAAATTTCAGATCTAAACTGGGTGTCCTGTAAGGGTTTCCCAGGTGGCTCAGTGGGTAAAAAAAAATCTGCCTGCAATGCAGAAGATGCAGGAGATGTGGGTTTGATTCCTGGGTCAGGAAGGTCCCCTGGAGGAGGGCATGGCAACCCACGCCAGTACCCTTGCTGGAGAACCCCATGGACAGAGGGGCCAGTCCACGGGGTCTAGAAGCGTTGAACATGGCTGAAGCAACTGAGCACGCACTTGCAGGCCCCCTTTTGTGAACAGCAGGGAGGAAAAGAGGTTGCATCTGAGCATCTGACTACCCCCCTCCCACCAGCCCCAGGGCTATGGGTTTGAGGGAACTGGGAGTCATCTGGATTCAGGGGTCCAGGTGGACAGTCAGTCGTGGTTCCCAGAGGCTGCAGTTGTAGGGTGGGGGTCATGCTCCTGGCTGGGCTCTGAATGCACTGCTTCACCCCGCCACACCCAGTTCCTTTTTGGAGAGGAGGGAGCCATTCTGCATGACTTGTGGGATCTTAATTTCCCGACCAGGGATTGAACCCTGGGCCCTCAGCAGTGATAGCATGGAGTCCTAACCGCTGGACCGCCAGGGAATTCTCCGCAGTTCCTTTTATCGAGTTAGCGTATCTGAGTTAGGGGGTCATTATTTCCATTTGCAGACGGGGACACTGAGGCACCAAGAGGCTAAGTAACCTCCCCAAGGGCTCCCGCCAGTAAGTGCTGGACAGAGGGCCCCAGCAGAGGTCTGGCTGGGCTGATGGCAGAGCTGCAGGTGACCTAACGCTGGGCATCAGCCCGCCAGCATCACTGCACCCGCTGGCTGGGGGTGCGAGAGCCGGCTCCTGCCACCTAGAAACCCAAGGGGGCTGAGGGTTAGGGAAGTGAAGGAGCTTGCTTGAAGTCACTCAGCTGGTCACTGCCACGCCCGAGGGCTTTGCCCCCAGGCCCCTGTAGCCCCGCGCACTCTCTCCATTGAAGAGAGCAGGGCAAGCCCAGGACAAGGGAGGCGGTGTCCACAGGCCCAGTTCACTCCATCCCCAGCCTCACTCCAGCCCAGACAATGGCGCCTTCCTCCGTCAGCAAAAGGGGTGACCTGGAAGGCCCGAGGAGATGGTGGAGAAGCCCAGGACCCCTCAGAGCTCTTCCCTCTCTGGTTCCAGCCAGCCTTTCCTCATCCTCATGTATATGAGCGGGGGAGAAGGAGATCTTGGAGACCCTGACTCAGATGCTGGAAATTTTTAAACATGAGCTTTGGAGAAGAAACTAGGAGAGGGAAGAAGTGGGGAGACAGCAGAGGGGGTGGGAGGGCCCACACGGTGCTCAGCGCCAGCACCCGCGAGTGTGAGAGAGATGCATACGCCACGAGGGCATCACGAGCAGGAGCAAGGCCCAGGGAGGCGGTGCCCTGCTGACCACCGCCCGCCCCTGGCCCGTCCAGGACTCCCTGGGGGGAAACAGCCGCACCGTGATGATCGCCCACATCAGCCCGGCGAGCAGCGCCTTCGAGGAGTCCCGGAACACCCTGACCTACGCCGGCCGGGCCAAGAGCATCAAGACCCGGGTGAGGGCCCCCTGCTCTGTGCCCCCAGCACTCGCCCTTCTGGGCCAAGATTCAAGCCCCTGCACTGACCCCAGGGCCTGCCACCCCCAGCCCCCGGAACACACACTGGACCGAGCCGCCACTGCTCTGGCCCCCTGTGACTTGCCAGGAAGCCCACAGCTTCTGCGGGGCCCCTTCGCTTTTCTCACTTTATTTGGCCGGGGTCAGCCTTTGTAGTTGTGTGTGGGCTTTCTCTGGTTGCAGCGAACTGGGAGCTCCTCTCTAGTAGCAACTGTGCTGGACTCTCTAGTTGTGCGGCACGGGCCCTGGGGCATGTGGGCTCAGTAAGGGTAGCATAGTTGCCCTGTGGCATGTGAGATCTTCCCAGCAGACACCAAACCCATCTTCCCTGCATTGGCAGGCAGATACTTAACCATCAGACCACCAGGGATGTCCCTTTCCTCCTCTTGCTCAAAGTCTGTGCTCATCCCCAAGGTCTGTGCCCCCAGCCCCACCATCCGCTTCCATCTTCCTGTTTGCATCTGAAAAGACGTTCATCAGACCTTTGCTCCTCCAAAGGCCCTACCCCTAACAGTTACAATCGTGGTGACTGTTGCTGAGCACTTATACTGTGGGCCCTTCATCAGTTCATCACATGCGATCCTCAAATGAGGCAGGCGTTGTTTCTGTCCTCATTTTACAGCTGAGGACAGTGACGCTGAAGGGAGCTAAGTGGCTTCCCGGCTGGGGAGGAATGGCACTGAGCTCTGCCCAGTTTCCAAGGTTTCCTTCCATTTTCTGGTCAGTGTGTGAGAATCCTGGCTGTCTATGAGGTCATCTGGGCCCACCCGTGTGAAGAGTCTAAGAACCTAACCAACATTCTCCTAACACAGCAGTTTTCCAGCTACTGTGTCAAGAGCTGGATGCTTTATCTCTGCTCTCTCCATTAAGGAACTTAATGGTGGGAAGAGACCCTTAAAAGAGCGAATTGGTAGTTCAGAATATTATTAATAGCAGGCAGCTCGCCAACAGCAGGGAGGCCAGTGGGATCCCACGGACCTCTTTAGAGACGGTGAGTGGGAATCTGAAGGGTGAAGAGGAGGCTCCGGAAGGAAGGGAGCAGTAAGCACAGAGGCTCCTAAGGCAGGGAGGAGGTGGGGTCCGTGGCGGAGGTGGGGCAAGGAGAATGCTTCCTCCGCTGAGGCAGTGAGCCAAATGAAACTAGAGAGCCGAGTGCCTTCAACACCAGATGAAGGAATCAGGACATTCTCCCAGCAGTAGGGAGCCAACGAAGTTCGCGTGGCGCGGAGAGCTGGGGCTGGGTGGGGGCAGCGCATGATTTTCGGCGTATGCCTCTGGTAGGGGCAGGTAGTTTGATAGGTTGTAGGGTCGGAGGAAGGGCGTCCCTGGGAGCTCAGGTGGTAAAGAACTCGCCTGCAACGCAGGAGACCTGGGTGCAATCCCTGGGTTGAAGATCTCTTGGAGGAGGGCATGGCACCCTCTCCAGTACTCTTTCCTGGAGAAGCCCATAGACAGAGGAGCCTGGCGGGCTGCAGTCCATGGGATCGCAAAGAGTCAGACAGAACCGAGCGACTAAGCACAGCATAGAACAGGGTTGGAGGCCAAGAGGTCATTACTGTCATCCGGGAGGAAAAGAGGGTCCCCGCTGGCAGGCCCTGGCCCCCCGCTGACTGCACCCCGCCCCCTCCCCAGGTGAAGCAGAACCTGCTCAGCGTCCCCTACCACATTGCCCAGTACACGAACATCATTGCTGACCTGCGGGGCGAGACCCAGAGGCTCAAGCGCAAGGTCGAGCAGCGGGGCGGGCGCAGCCCGGACCCAGCCCAGCTGGGGCGGGGCGCCATCCGCCACATCCAGGGTGCGTGCGAGGGTCTCCCGATGCCCCTCCAGGCTGCCTCAGGGTGCTCTGCGGTCAGACAGCGCTGGCTTCAAAGCCGCACTCGGGCTCTTTCTGGCTGAGTAGCCTTTAAGCCTTCCGTCCTTCAGCTGTCAAGCAGAATCGCCATCTCTGCCTCAGAGACCTAACCCGAGGATTCGGTGCATCAGACTGAGAGTCACCTGGGCATTTGGCTGTGTGGGGGCTTCACTCTGGGGACTGCAGTGAGAGCTGCGAGGCTGGGCCTGGCATCGCCAGGAGGGATACGGTTCCCTGACAGATTTTCTGTGCTTGCTTTGATGATTTTGCAGCACGTGGCAGTAATGTGTCTAAGGGGCGCCTGTGACTAGTTGACAGAACCGCACTCTAAAGGCTGGCGGAAGCCCAGTTCTTACTAGGGGGCTGGGAGTCACCTTTGGGTCACCGCCTGAAGACAGTGTAGAAGTGGGNGGAACCACTTACTCTGCTTGGGACCCAGACAAGAAACCTTCACAGAAGGGGTGGTGTCTTGAATGATGACTGAAGTGGTTTGTCAGGGAACAAAATGAAGATGTATCATAAAAAAGCACAGAGTATGTTGTGTATCTGCTGCATGCTGGGTGCTACCTTTGGATATGGTAGTGAGCAAGGTGTTGTCCCTGCCTCACAGCTTAGGGGCTGGTACCAGGTGAGACAAGTAGGCACTTAATATAAGTTATAGTAAGCTCAGCAGGCGAGAGCTGTGTGAGTATGTTTTCGTCAGGGAGGCCAGGGAAGTTCCAGGAGGAAGTGATGTTTATGTTTCCCACCTCAAGGTGGAAAGGAACACAGTTCCTTTCTGTAATTCCTTGGTAGCTGGAGCCCATAGTGACTAGGGTAGCCTATGGAGGGTAGAGGCAGGAAAGTGAAAGTCTTGAAGGAAAAGTTATGGTTCTGGAAAGTCTTCCCTTCTTGAAAAATCTCAGCTGATTTCCCCTTAGATATGTAGTGTTGAGCCCCATTCATAAATAAGATTTTATATAGAGGATAAAAATTTAAATAATGTTTATTTTCTTTCCTTTCAGTATTTGGCCCTGCAGGACCTGATGTTGCTTTCTCAATATTCTCCTTCACGAAGACAAGAAGTTTTTAGCCTTAGCCAACCAGGTATTGCTAAAAGTAATAGACCTAATAGGAATTGAGTATGTGTGTACAGAAAGCAATCTACTTAAAATTTTTGGTGAGTGAGATGTATTTATTAAAACATCACACATCAGTGAGTCTGTTAAAGTATCGATTTGAATCTTATACAGCTAAGTGTTCACATTGTTGTGGTTAAAAATTATGTTTCTAGGGAAAGTATTTTTCAACTTTTATGTTATTTCTTTCAGCCCCCATCTTCCCTTCACCTAAAGAAATTGTGAGGTAGGCTGACAGTTTTAGAGCAGAAAGGTACAGTTTAAGAATCCCAGAAGTTTTAATGCTATGAAATTTCTTAAAAATCAAGTGGTCTGATTCTCTCATGGAGGACCTAAGTCTCAAGAGAGATTGAGTGAGTGAGTGAAGTCGCTCAGTTGTGTCTGACTCTTTGCGACCCCATGGACTGTAGCCTACCAAGCTCCTCTGTCCATGGGATTTTCCAGGCAATAGTACTGGAGTGGATTGCCATTTCCTTCTCCAGGGGATCTTCCCGACCCAGGGATCGAACCCAGGTCTTCCGCATTGTAGACAGACGTTTTACCGTCTGAGCCACCCAAGAGAGATTAAGTGGCTTAATAAAGTTAATGTCAAGAGTTGGAATTAAGAAATTCTGTCACTTACTCTTAAGTGCAGAGCTCCCTATTCTGGCCATGCTACTTTGCCTCCCTGTAAAAAGGAGTGTGAAAAGGAACTAGATTTGATGGTGATTGGTCCAAAGAGGCTCTTGGCAGCTCTGGAACTCTTCTCCATTGTTACTTGCCAAGATCCTCAAGGTTGCAGCTGTGCCAGTAATGCTCCGCCTAGTTGTTAGAAGAAAACCTTCCAGCCCAGCACCAGTGGGGACAGAACCGGGTGGCTTTATCTCTCTCTAATAAGCTCTTCATTATTTGGCCAAACTTGTCAATTCCCACAGTATAAAATAAACCTATAGTTAATGCTACATGGTAATAAAATCCAGTTATATAAAAATATAAATGGATCAGCACCCCTCTCCTTTTGTGGTGTTCAGTCGCCAAGTCATATCTGACTGTCTGCCACCCCATGAACTGCAGCACATCAGGCTTGCCTGTCCTTCACTATCTCCCTGAGTTTGCTCAAACTCATGTCCTTTGAGTTGGTGATGCCATCTAACCGTCTCATCCTCTGTTGCCCCCTTCTCCTTTTGCCCTCAATCTTTCCCAGTATGAAAAAAAATCCACTGCTGGTGCTATGAAAATTAACTGTAGCAATTCTTTTCTAGTAGGCTTAGGTTTACTTAAGAATTCCCTATATACTAAATGTTTTCACCAGATATTCAAGTAAACTGTAACAAGGTGGCCTGTTCTCTGCCAAAGGACATATTATTAACTGGGCAGAGAAATAGAGATCAGATATATGGTTACCAGAGGTGAAGGATAGAGGAGAGAGAATTAGATGAAGGCAATCAAAAAGCACAAACTCAGTTAAAAGATAAATAAGTACTAGGGATGTATGTGCAATAGGATAAATATAATTAACACTGCTGTATATTATATATGAAAGATATTGAGTGTAAATCCTAAGAGTTTTTATCACAAGGAAAATCGGTTTTCTTCTATTTGTTTAATTTGTATCTGTCAGAGATGATTGATG
>SJYR01000300.1:3332-112913 GCA_006410655.1 Kobus ellipsiprymnus
GAAAAGGGACTGTATCACTTAAACCTGGGGAGCCCATCTGGGCCAAGAAGAGAATTTTCATGCTGTTACATAGTTTTATTTCAGAAGTATTTTTCCAGGTACTAATATCTAAAATAAATACACTTACTATTTAAAAATTAACTTATACAGAGTAGCTAATGAGAATTCCCTTTAAAGTATTCTACAGCTAGTTGACAACTGATGACAGCTCTGCACCTGAGAGGTAAATTCAGTGTCAGTCTCTAGAGAGACAGTGCCCCACGGTGGTCAAATCGGGAACAGGGAAATGCTTTCTGTAAAGGGTTTGCGCTCTGCTTCTCTTGTGAAGCCAGGTACTGTGACACCCAGAGCACAGTAATACACAGCTGAGTCTTCCTCCTGAGCCGAGGGTTTCTTCAGATGGAAGGATGCCTCAGCCCGGTTGAGCTCAGCGGTGAAACCCTGGATGCTCTCTCTTGAGGTGTGTTTCAGGAGTAACTGGAGGCGCTGTCTGGGGTACTGGACATACCAGAAGAGCACAGGACTCCCAGAATACGAATAGTTGCACTTAACCTGCACAGGGTCCCCTTTAGACACAGAGATGTGGCTCTCAGGCTGAGTCACTGTCTGGGCTCGTGTTCCTCCTGTAACACAAATTCTGGGTCAGGGATTGACTTGCAAACAAAACAGAATATTTTGTTAAGCCAATTCTGAATCAGAAGACCATAGTAAGATAAAATAAAAAGAGACTTTACTCACCAAGTGTGAATATCATCACAAGCACTGAGATGAGGGCGCGCTTCATGTCTGAGCTCTGAGGAAGCAGCAGGCTCCTTTCTGCAGGTTTTTCCTGGAAACAGTTCAGCCACATGGACACCCTGACAGAGCAGTGAGTGGGTTTACAGGGCATGCAAAGTAAAAGCTCTTCCTCAAAGGGCTGGTGGCTTTCTGGCTTTCTATCGAGTTCAAGTCTTGTAGCATCTCCCTCTAGAGGCCAAATATGATACTGCAGGTACTCTCAGGCTTCAGGAAGACCAATTCTGAAATAAAATGGAGAATTTCCTTGTTAGTAAGACAAAGTGTAATGCTATGTTAAGTAAAGAAGCTTGTTACCAGAAAGATCCAGACATCGGAGGAACATAATAGAAAGTCCAAACATACAAGTTACTTATGAAAATTTAGTTGTTAAAAAATAGGAAAAAGATGGCATATTCAATAAAACATGCCCTCAAAAATGGAGAGTCGTCTAGAGATTAACAAATAAATTTGGACACCTACCTTAGCATCTGTTATTAAATAAATTCTGCTGCTGCTGCTAAGTCGCTTCAGTCGTGTCCAACTCTGTGAAACCCCATAGATAGCAGCCCACCAGGCTCCCCCGTCCCTGGGATTCTCCAGGCAAGAACACTGGAGTGGGTTGCCATTTCCTTCTCCAATGCATGAAAGTGAAAAGTGAAAGTGAAGTCGCTCAGTCGTGTCTGACTCCTAGCGACCCTATGGACTGCAGCCTACCACGCTCCTCTGTTCACGGGATTTTCCAGGCAAGAGTAGTGGAGTGGGTTGCCATTGCCTTCTCTGAAATAAATTCTAAATATAGATAATTAATATTTTAAGTAATAGCTATTTTTTTAAAATAAATTTAGGATGGTCATGAATATTCTAAGCATGAAAGTCAGAAAGAATATAGGAAAATATTAGCAGGTCAGACTTCACAGAAATTTGAGCTTCTGTATAGGTTTGTTAATGAAATGCTTAAATATTACCATACCGAGTTATTTTCCATTCATCATCATTGATTCTGATCTTCCTCACACCAGGAATGGGCCTTTAGAATTTTAGATCTAGAGTCTTTTTTAAATAGTTCATTAACAAAGTAACAATCATTTGAACTAAAAAGAAGGCAATTCTAGAAAGAGGGTAGATTTTAAATGTTCCTGATCCCCTGTGTTTAGACAAGGAGCTTTCTGGTGAAGCCAGCCAACACTGTGCCAACAGAGCTCAAGTGAGTTATTCCACTGGGGCTCATAATAAATCTAGGGTCAGTAGCAAGGAACTCCAGGATAAAGAGCAGGAAACTATAGGTTGTGAAGAAAGCTTTGCATGCAGAGATCAGTGGACCTCTAAAGAAGCTAGTTCTTTTAAGAAAGTCTTTTCTCTAGCCCCCAAATAGCTGAGAAGAAAGCAGCAGGTGGAGTCCCATCTGTCCTAAATGGAGAGGAGCACAACGAGACTGGAGAGCAAAGACATGTTTCTCTAGTTTTTCAGCAAAGTACTGGCATTGCTGCTGAGACCAGGGCCCTACTGCCTAAGACACGGCTGGTCGCAGGTACAGAAACATCTAGGCTTTCACTCTCACAGCATTGCCTCCACTTAAAGTGCCCCAGCAATCAGACATGTCAGAAAGGAGTAAAGAAAGGAAAGGATACTTCAGAGAAAAATAAGGGCTTTATCTGGAGAAAATAAAGTCTGAAAAAATGATCAGGGTCAGTGACCCAATTTCCCTAGCCAAGAATCAGTACACAAAGTTTTCAGTGATTGAGAATTCATTTACAAGGAAGCTCTCACAAAGAAGGAATATCTCACTGAATGCATTGCTTATTTATTGAATCCTCTTGAGGGAATAAATATAATTAAATAAAATTAGGAGAATTATGTAAACCTCAGACATAATAATCATGAAAAAATAGAGTGTCTCCAACAAGATTTTGACTGATGGCAGAGAAGCAGGACATGCATGCACATGACGGCCCCCTGGCTTCAGTTCCGCCTCCCTTCCGCTCCTCTCAGCGCTTCCCCCTCACCTTGCAAGTACATCACACTGATTCTGCTCTATCACTATGAAGCGGGGGCCACAGTTCAAGTCGCTGTCTCCTCTTTCCTTCTCCCCAGTCGCTCTTTTCTTTTCTCTCTTTTCTGTGCACTACTTCTCTTCTGTTTCATCTTTTCATCTCCTTTTTTCTTTTTTCTCTTTTTTTTTGGGGGGGGGGGAACACGTGTACACCCATGGTGAATTCATGTCATTATATGACAAAACCAATACAATATTGTAATTAGCCTCCAATTAAAATAAATAAATTTATATTAAAAAATAAATTTTATATGAGGCGCAGTGGTAAAGGATTCACCTGCTAATACAGGAGATGCAAGAAACACAGGTTTGAGCCCTGGGTCAGCAAGATCCCGTGAGGTAGGAAATGGCAACCCACTCCAGTATTCTTGCTTGAAAAATTCCAGGGACAGAGGAGCCTGGTGGACTATAGTTCATGGGGCCACAAAGGAGACTGACTGAGCACTCACATGCACACTGATTCTATAACAGCCCCAGTGGAAAAGCAACTCTGAAAAGATGGCATTCTGTCTCTTCCGATGCAATGCATGCTTTATAGCAGAGATAAGTAATGGGGTTGTCTCCCTATAGCTAGAATGCATGATTCCAGAAATCACGGAGGTGGCACTGGGAGTAGATCCTTCACTATTATTTTCAGTAACTCACTAGCAAGATTTTTGCATGTAATGTTGGTAACTTTGAGTTGTATTAGTTCTTATTCTTTAAAAGAAATAATGCTTTCATCAGGGAACACAGCAATGGTTCACTGAACTGGAAGATAAGACTTCCATGTGGCTATTTGGGTTATATACGTCTCACAACCAGTGAATAGAAAATGAGGTTACTCTACTGACTACAGTGGTTGATACCAATTACCAAGGAGAAATGGGGTTGTTGCTACATATCAAATATAAAAAGGACTATGTCTGGAACCCAGGAGATTTCCTAGGGGAGACTCTTGGCACTTCCATGCCCAATACTAAAGGTTAATGTTAAATTACAACAACGAATAAAAAGACAAGATTTTTGAGTGCTCAGATCCTTTGAGAACGAAGAATTGGGTCACACCACTAGGTAAGTAACCCAATTCATGGAGATTATGGCTATGAGCAGGGAAAATATAAAATGTGTATTAAGAAAAAAAAGTCGTCTGTATCAATTGCAGCATAACCACCAAATCGGGAACCAAAGAACGTCGTAGTTTTCTACGATTTTCTTCTTGCTCTTTACTTTCATGTGTTCCTTTGTGTACAGTGCCATCTCCTGCTTCCTTCTCCTCACTGTACTTATTCTATATACAACTTGAGAGAGATTAACTTTAGAATTTAGTCTGTGTATAACAGAATTTTCAGTGGAATCTCCTCTGAATTTTAGAAGTAATTAATAGAGCCAGTGATCTGTAGTGACTGTTGGGACCACAGGTCTCCTCATTTGGGAGAAAGGATGAGAACTTCTTCACTTGTTCAAAGGATAGACTTAGCTTGTGAGATGGAAACACTCATTTCATCCTTGCTTGAAAGTTCAACAGTGTGTGGAGGAGTGTGTATGAAAGATGTGCCAGTTATCAACTTATTGCCTTTGAACTACAAATTCCCCCTTCATAGATTTAGAGGGTAATTCTGGACATGGGCCTTGTAAACATTTCTCCTTGCCAGCTGGCGCGATGTTAAGCTGTGTCGGTAGAGAAGATGGAAAAGACCCGGCAGGAAGAGGCAGCTTCTCTTCCGGGTCTCGGGATGTGCTCCGCACTTCTTGTTCCGGGTTGCTTGGCCGTCCTGTGGGGCACCTGTGACACTCACGTCCAGCAACGTTTAGTGACAGTCCCGGGTGCTTTCTTGGCAAGTTGCACAGGCACCCGAGCAAGTTCAGCAGTGCTCCTTTGCCAGCTTCCTACAAACTGTGCTAGAACCCTGGGAGCTGTTCTTCTCCTTGTTAGTCTTTTTCTCTGGCACCTCGGCAAACTTCCCCATCCAGCAGGCTACAGTCACACACTCCCCAGTGAAGCCCGAGTCATCACTGTGATAGGAGAAGAGAGTACATATTATAATGTGTTACTTTCTGTGAAACTCTGGCATAATCCTAAAGATAACAGTGTCTCCCTACAGATGCTATTCTTATGTTCTTTAGAGTTCTTTCTAGAGTTCTTTAGAGTTCATTAGTAGATAATGCTCTGCTATTTGTTAATAATTCTTTATATTAAACTTTCCTTTTTCAACTTGCCGCGATTTTTTTCCTGATGGCACCTATTCGGATAATATGAGTCCATCAAGTGCACGAGAAGAAAGGCATCAGCTGCAGAAAGATCAGCAACCACATGTCAGGAAGCAGCATTCTACTTTTAAGGAATTGCAGCATGTGGTGATGATACCCGTGGGTGTGGATGAGGTGGCAGCAGAGCCGGAGAAATGGGACTGTATCACGTAAACCTGGGGAGCCCATCTGGGCCAAGAAGAGAATTTTCATGCTGTCACATAGTTTTATTTCAGAAGTATTTTTCCAGGTACTAATATCTAAAATAAATACACTTATTATTTAAAAATTAACTTATACAGAGTAGCTAATGAGAATTCCCTTTAAAGTATTCTACAGCTAGTTGACAACTGATGACAACTCTGTATCTTTGAGGTAAATTCAGTGTCAGTCTCTGAGAGACAGTGCCCCACGGTGGTCATATAGGGAACATAGAAATGCTTTCTGTAAGGGGTTTGCGCTCTGCTTCTCTTGTGAAGCCAGGTACTGTGTCACCCAAAGCACAATAATACACAGCTGAGTCTTCCTCCTGAGCCGAGGGTTTTTTCAGATGGAAGGATGCCTCAGCCCGGTTGAGCTCAGCGGTGAAACCCTGGATGCTCTCTCTTGAGGTGTGTTTCAGGAGTAACTGGAGGCATTGTCTGGGATAGTGGACATACCAGAAGAGCACAGGACCCCCAGAAAATGAATAGTTGCACTTCACCTGCACGGGGTCCCCTTTAGACACAGAGATGTGGCTCTCAGGCTGAGTCACTGTCTGGGCTCTTGTTCCTCCTATAATACAAATTCTGGGTCAGGGATTGACTTCAAACAAAACAGAATATTTTGTTAAGCCAATTCTGAATCAGAAGACCATAGTAACATGAAATAAAAAGAGACTTTACTCACCAAGTGTGAATATCATCACAAGCACTGAGATGAGGGCGCGCCTCATGTCTGAGCTCTGAGGAAGCAGCAGGCTCCTTTCTGCAGGTTTTTCCTGGAAACAGTTCAGCCACATGGACACCCTGACAGAGCAGTGAGTGGGTTTACAGGGCATGCAAAGTAAAAGCTCTTCCTCAAAGGGCTGGTGGCTTTCTGGCTTTCTATCGAGTTCAAGTTATGTAGCATCTCCCTCTAGAGGCAATATATGATACTGCAGGTACTCTCAGGCTTCAGGAAGACCAATTCTGAAATAAAATGGAGAGGAATTTCCTCGTTAGTAAGACAAAGTGTAATGCTATGTTAAGTAAAGAAGCTTGTTACCAGAAAGATCCAGACATCGATGGAACATAATAGAAAGTCCAAACATACAAGTTACTTATGAAAATTTAGTTGTTAAAAAATAGGAAAAAGATGGTATATTCAATAAAACATGCCCTCAAAAATGGAGAGTTGTCTAGAGATTAACGAATAAATTTGGACACCTACCTGAGCATCTGTTATTAAATAAATTCTGCTGCGGCTGCTGCTGCTAAGTCGCTTCAGTCATGTCCAACTCTGTGCGACCCCATAGATGGCAGCCCACCAGGCTCCCCCGTCCCTGGGATGCTCCAGGCAAGAACACTGGAGTGGGTTGCCATTTCCTTCTCCAATGCATGAAAGTGAAAAGTGAAAGTGAAGTCGCTCAGTCGTGTCCGACTCCTAGCGACCCCATGGACTGCAGCCTACCACGCTCCTCCGTTCATGGGATTTTCCAGGCAAGAGTACTGGAGTGGGTTGCCATTGCCTTCTCTGAAATAAATTCTAAATATAGATAATTAATATTTTTAAGTAATAGCTATTTTTTTTAAATAAATTTAGGATGGTCATGAATATTCTAAGCATGAAAGTCAGAAAGAATATAGGAAAGTATTAGCAGGTCAGACTTCACAGAAATTTGAGCTTCTGTATAGGTTTGTTAATGAAATGCTTAAACATTACCATACCGAGTTATTTTCCATTCATCATCATTGATTCTGACCTTCCTCACACCAGGAATGGGCCTTTAGAATTTTAGATCTAGAGTCTTTTTTAAATAGTTCATTAACAAAGTAACAATCATTTGAACTAAAAAGAAGGCAATTCTAGAAAGAGGGTAGATTTTAAATGTTCCTGATCCCCTGTGTTTAGACAAGGAGCTTTCTGGTGAAGCCAGCCAACACTGTGCCAACAGAGCTCAAGTGAGTTATTCCACTGGGGCTCGTGATAAATCTAGGGTGAGTAGCAAGGAACTCCAGGACAGAGCAGGAAACTATAGGTTGTGAAGAAAGCTTTGCATGCAGAGATCAGTGGACCTCTAAAGAAGCTAGTTCTTTTGAGAAAGTCTTTTCTCTAGCCCCCAAATAGCTGAGAAGAAAGTAGCAGGTTGAGTCCCATCTGTCCTAAATGGAGAGGAGCACAACGAGATTGGAGAGCAAAGACATGTTTCTCTAGTTTTTCAGCAAAATACTGGCATTGCTGCTGAGACCAGGGCCCTACTGCCTAAGACACCGCTGGTCGCAGGTACAGAAACATCTAGGCTTTTCACTCTCACAGCATTGCCTCCACTTAAAGTGCCCCAGCAATCAGACATGTCAGAAAGGAGTAAAGAAAGGAAAGGATACTTCAGAGAAAAATAAGGGCTTCATCTGGGGAAAATAAAGTCTGAAAAAATGATCAGGGTCAGTGACCCAATTTCCCTAGCCAAGAATCAGTACACAAAGTTTTCAGTGATTGAGAATTCATTTACAAGGAAGCCCTCACAAAGAAGGAATATCTCACTGAATGCATTGCTTATTTATTGACTCCTCTTGAGGGAATAAATACAATTAAATAAAATTAGGAGAATTATGTAAACCTCAGACATAATTATCATGAAAAAACACAGTGTCTCCAACAAGATTTTGTCTGATGGCAGAGAAGCAGGACATGCACATGACGGCCCCCTGGCTTCAGTTCCGCCTCCCTTCCGCTCCTCTCAGCGCTTCCCCCTCACCTTGCAAGCACATCACACTGATTCTGCTCTATCACTATGAAGCGGGGGCCACAGCTCAAGCCGCTGTCTCCTCTTTCCTTCTCCCCAGTCGCTCTTTTCTGTGCACTACTTCTCTTCTGTTTCATCTTTTCATCTCCTTTTTTCTTCTTTCTCTTTTTTTTTGGGGGGGGGGACACGTGTACACCCATGGCGAATTCATGTCATTGTATGACAAAACCAATACAATATTGTAATTAGCCTCCAATTAAAATAAATAAATTTATATTAAAAAATAAATTTTATATGATTCAAAATATCTAATCAAACATATGTACTCTCCTCCTTTCTCACCAAACTTCCCAGAATGAACTATGAGAAGATTTTATTGGACGTGCAAGTGAAGGAAACTTACTCCTTAGGAACCTCTGGAAATTCTGGACTGAGAAAGGATAAGTGTGATGGAGGGCAGGAGGGACAGCACATGGGGACTAAATGAAGGTCACTATGTGGAATACTTATACTAGTCTCCCCGCTACTGGACTTATATGTGAGAAGCATAGTAGGCTAGCCTGATACTGGGATAAAATTTACAAGTATAAACAGGATGATACCTAATCCATAAGGTGAAAATAATAAAAAGATGAAAGATATCAACAGTTCCCATAAGACAAAAAGTAGATGCAAGCATTCTTACGGGTGAGACAGAGAGGGAGAGAGCACAGCCCAGAATGAACTATGAGAAGATTTTATTGGACATGCAAGTGAAGGAAACTTACTCCTTAGGAACCTCTGGAAATTCTGGACTGAGAAAGGATAAGTGTGATGGAGGGCAGGAGGGACAGCACATGGGGACTAAATGAAGGTCACTATGTGGAATACTTATACTAGTCTCCCCGCTACTGGACTTATATGTGAGAAGCATAGTAGGCTAGCCTGTATGTGGGCACCTGATGTTCACTAAAGTTGAAATAAAACACCTGGAGTGCTATTTTTTCCTGTGAGTACTCAACAGAGAAGTGAAGTTGCTCAGTCGTATCTAACTCTTCGTGACCCCATGGACTGTAGCCTACCAGGCTCCTCTGTCCATAGGATTTTCCAAGCAATAGTACTGGAGTGGATTGCCATTTCCTTCTCCAGGGGATCTTCCCAACCCAGGGATTGAACCCAGGTCTCCCGCATTGTAGACAGACACTTTACCATCTGAGCTGTCAGGGAAGTAACAGAGCTAAGCCACCTTCAAAATGATATTAGGTGGAAAGGAGAGGAAGAAACAAATTAATAAGCAGGTCCCTGCTCATTCATCCTAAAAACAAGCCTGCCAAGTAACATGGTAAGTCCACATGGCCAGACTACTGGCCAAGAATCCCATTCAGGAAGAAACTTTGTGGAGAACAGGGACGCAATGACATAAGAAGCCCATCCCACTACCCAGTTCTTCATTCTTAAATATAAGCCAAGAACAAAGTAACACTAGTCATTAATAAGCACAGATGGTATCTCTTTCCATACCTTGAAGCACCAAGTCATCAACTGTGAATATGAGAGTCATTATACCTGGAACCAAAGTTGTGGCAGAATGTCATGCTTTATGGTCTCGTATGGAAATGCATATTTGGGGAATGACCAAAGGATCTAAGAGAATAATGTAATGGTTCCTTGGTCACTACTCTCAAAAAATCTGGAGTCTTAACTCTGAATAATGATTTTTTATATATTTTTAATTTTTCTCTCTTAAGTTCTTTGCCATACATTATTTTAATTTTTCCAGATTGGTAAGAAATAGAAAAGGCTTCCTGGTGGCTTAGATGGTGAAGAGTCCACCTGCACTTTGGGAGACTTGGGCTCAATCCCTGCAATTTAGGAGAAGATCCCCTGGAGAAGGGAATGGTTACCCACTCCAGTACTCTGACCTGGAGAATTCCATGGACAGAGGAGCCTGGCAGGCTACAGTTCATGGGGTTGCAAAGAGTAAGACACCCTGAGCAGCTAACACTTTGACTTTTCACTTTTCCCAATTAACAAGAAGATTGTGGCCTGGAGAATTTCATGGACTGTATAGTCCATGAGGTCACAAAGAGTTGGACATGACTGAGTGACTCACTTTCACTTTCAAGAAACAGAGAAAGAAATTAACTTTTTAAATACAATAATTTTCAAGTCTACCATTTATTGAATGCACTCACATGACAAGAGAGCTCCATGCTAGTAGCAGACACTGCTGGTGCTCAACCCAGACCCCCTTTTCCAGGCCAGTGGACCCAATTCCCAGCTGCTGCAAATGTTGGCTGTGCTTGGCTAATAGCTGCCCTCTTTCCCAGAAAACTGATCTACACCAATAAATATCACCATTCTCCAGTAGAGTATACCCATGCTCCAATGAGTGCCTTATTCTGAGATCAGCTGTATGGCCCCCTTGACTCAAGGTGGGAGGGATCAATTCTGTGGGGCATTTCATGCTCCAGAGACCCCCATGAAGTCAGGCTGGATCAAGAGTTCAGCTCAGCCACATTCATTTTTACCCTCTTCCCCTCCCCACTTAACTTGCTTTTCTCAAAATAAGATGGGTGTCAGAAATCCCAACTTTGGCTTTGTTAAGGAAGTCAAGGCTATGGTTTTTCCAGTAGTCATGTATGGATGTGAGAGTTGGATTGTGAAGGAAGCTGAGCGCCGAAGAATTGATGCTTTTGAACTGTGGTGTTGGAGAAGACTCTTGAGAGTCCCTTGGACTGCAAGGAGGTCCAACAAGTCCATTCTGAAGGAGATCAGTCCTGGGATTTCTTTGGAGGGAATGATGCTAAACCTGAAACTCCAATAGTTTGGCCACCTCATGCGAAGAGTTGACTCATTGGAAAAGACTTTGGTGCTGGGAGGGATTGGGGGCAGGAGAAAAAGAGGACGACAGAGGATGAGATGGCTGGATGGCATCACGGACTCAATGGACATGAGTCTGAGTGAACTCCGGGAGTTGGTGATGGACAGGGAGGCCTGGCGTGCTATGATTCATAGGGTCACAAAGAGTCGGACACGACTGAGTGACTGAACTGAACTGAACTGAAGGAAGTCAACCTAAGACAATATGCTACCTCACTTAATCCTAAACCTATCCTGAAATATACATGAGTATAGCCTGAAATCAAGTCACTTATTAGCAACAAGAGATAATCAGACCAGCACCACAAACCAGGTTCTTTCCAGTGGCACCAGAAGACACACAAGTGGAAAGAGAATTCAAGTATCTTGAGCTCAATACATTTCATGCTCTTTCTCGTTGCCTTTCAGGTGCTTTTTCCATGATTTGGAAATATTTCTGAGTCATAAGTTTCCAGACTGAGAATTTGAAGCAAATTCCAATCAGATTACATCCTTCTTTGCATGCTAAGTTGCTTCAGTTGTGTCTGATTCTGTGCGACCCCATGGGCTGTAGCCTTTTATACTTTTAATTCAGATGGAAGGATGCCTCAGCCCGGTTGAGCTCAGCGGTGAAACCCTGGATGCTCTCTCTTGAGGTGTGTTTCAGGAGTAACTGGAGGCGCTGTCTGGGGTACTGGACATACCAGAAGAGCACAGGACTCCCAGAATACGAATAGTTGCACTTAACCTGCACAGGGTCCCCTTTAGACACAGAGATGTGGCTCTCAGGCTGAGTCACTGTCTGGGCTCTTGTTCCTCCTGTAACACAAATTCTGGGTCAGGGATTGACTTGCAAACAGAACAGAATATTTTGTTAAGCCAATTCTGAATCAGAAGACCATAGTAAGATAAAATAAAAAGAGACTTTACTCACCTAGTGTGAATATCATCACAAGCACTGAGATGAGGGCGCGCCTCATGTCTGAGCTCTGAGGAAGCAGCAGGCTCCTTTCTGCAGGTTTTTCCTGGAAACAGTTCAGCCACATGGACACCCTGACAGAGCAGTGAGTGGGTTTACAGGGCATGCAAAGTAAAAGCTCTTCCTCAAAGGGCTGGTGGCTTTCTGGCTTTCTATCGAGTTCAAGTTATGTAGCATCTCCCTCTAGAGGCAATATATGATACTGCAGGTACTCTCAGGCTTCAGGAAGACCAATTCTGAAATAAAATGGAGAGGAATTTCCTCGTTAGTAAGACAAAGTGTAATGCTATGTTAAGTAAAGAAGCTTGTTACCAGAAAGATCCAGACATCGATGGAACATAATAGAAAGTCCAAACATACAAGTTACTTATGAAAATTTAGTTGTTAAAAAATAGGAAAAAGATGGTATATTCAATAAAACATGCCCTCAAAAATGGAGAGTTGTCTAGAGATTAACGAATAAATTTGGACACCTACCTGAGCATCTGTTATTAAATAAATTCTGCTGCGGCTGCTGCTGCTAAGTCGCTTCAGTCATGTCCAACTCTGTGCGACCCCATAGATGGCAGCCCACCAGGCTCCCCCGTCCCTGGGATGCTCCAGGCAAGAACACTGGAGTGGGTTGCCATTTCCTTCTCCAATGCATGAAAGTGAAAAGTGAAAGTGAAGTCGCTCAGTCGTGTCCGACTCCTAGCGACCCCATGGACTGCAGCCTACCACGCTCCTCCGTTCATGGGATTTTCCAGGCAAGAGTACTGGAGTGGGTTGCTATCGCCTTCTCTGAAATAAATTCTAAATATAGATAATTAATATTTTAAGTAATAGCTATTTTTTTTTGATAAATTTAGGATGGTCATGAATTTTCTAAGCATGAAAGTCAGAAAGAGTATAGGAAAATATTAGCAGATCAGACTTCACAGAAATTTAAGCTTCTGTATAGGTTTGTTAATGAAATGCTTAAACATTACCATACCGAGTTATTTTCCATTCATCATCATTGATTCTGACCTTCCTCACACCAGGAATGGGCCTTTAGAATTTTAGATCTACAGTCTTTTTTTAAACAGTTCATTAACAAAGTAACAATCATTTGAACTAAAAAGAAGGCAATTCTAGAAAGAGGTTAGATTTCAAATGTTCCTGATCCCCTCTGTTTAGCCAAGGGGCTTTCTGTTGAAGCCAGCCAATGCTGTGCCAACAGAGCTCAAGTGAGTTATTCCACTGGGGCTCATGATAAATCTAGGGTGTGTAGCAAGGAACTCCAGGATAAAGAGCAGGAAACTATAGGTTGTGAAGAAAGCTTTGCATGCAGAGATCCGTGGACCTCTAAGAGAGCTAGTTCTTTTGAGAAAGTCTTTTCTCTAGCCCCCAAATAGCTGAGAAGAAAGCAGCAGGTGGAGTCCCGTCTGTCCTAAATGGAGAGGAGCACAATGAGATTGGAGAGCAAAGACATGTTTCTCTAGTTTTTCAGCAAAGTACTGGCATTGCTGCTGAGACCAGGGCCCTACTGCCTAAGACACCGCTGGTCGCAGGTACAGAAACATCTAGGCTTTCACTCTCACAGCATTGCCTCCACTTAAAGTGCCCCAGCAATCAGACATGTCAGAAAGGAGTAAAGAAAGGAAAGGATACTTCAGAGAAAAATAAGGGCTTCATCTGGGGAAAATAAAGTCTGAAAAAATGATCAGGGTCAGTGACCCAATTTCCCTAGCCAAGAATCAGTACACAAAGTTTTCAGTGATTGAGAATTCATTTACAAGGAAGCTCTCACAAAGAAGGAATATCTCACTGAATGCATTGCTTATTTATTGACTCCTCTTGAGGGAATAAATACAATTAAATAAAATTAGGAGAATTATGTAAACCTCAGACATAATTATCATGAAAAAATACAGTGTCTCCAACAAGATTTTGACTGATGACAGAGAAGCAGGACATGTACATGACGGCCACCTGACTTCAGTTCCGCCTCCCTTCCGCCCCTCTCCAGCACTTTCCCCACTCACCTTGCAAGTACATCACACTGATTCTGCTCTATCACTATGAAGCGGGGGCCACAGTTCAAGTCGCTGTCTCCTCTTTCTTTCTCCCCAGTCGCTCTTTTCTTTTCTCTCTTTCCTGTGCACTACTTCTCATCTCCTTTTTTTTTTTTTTTTTTTTTTTTTTTTTTGTCTCTGAGAGAATTGGAGGTGTAATAGAAGGTAGAAATCATTGGAATAATTGTGAAATGACAGTAAGGCTCATATTCTAGAATTTTTAGTCATGAGTATCAAAACTCTAGACAGGTAATGCATGTGATTTCTTCTTGAAATTTTAGTTTTACCACGGCCCTAATCTGATGTTCAGTTCTGCTGGGCAATCATCTCTTTACACCACTCAAAGCAACAGATCTTCCTCACAGATGAGTATATGGAGATGCCCCAGTTCCCCATCTGACTAGTTCAGATGTTTTCCTAACTGCCAAAAACCCTAATTTAAATGTTCACCAAGATTCATCTCAAATGTTGAGAAAAAATTTCGTCATTTGGTGTAGCTTAGAGTGCCCCCTAGTGGTCTAAAATTGTTGGGTCAACCAGCTCATCAGCAGCCGCTAGCCCTCCTTTCTCTCCTGAGGACCGTCTACAGATTATCAGGTACAAAAGACCTGTCGACTTGGGTGGGGATTTTTTAAGTAAACTTATTCCGTCTTCAAAATGTCAGTTAATGGACACTACTATCTTAAACTATTTTGTCAAATTGCATCTTCAAAGTTGAATGTGATTTTTCCAATCTATTTCAAAATAAGTCCACAACAAATTATCAAAGGCTTTCTATGAGTGAGATCTTTTTCTAAGTCTTTAAAACCTAAAAACTGAATTCAGCTTTCTCTACTTACAAGACGTTGCAGTATAATAGGAAAGACAAGGACATGTGTGTATGTGTGTGTGTTCATATACAAAGTAGCACATGAGATAGTGCAAAATTTATCCAGAAATAAGGAGACATTTCTTATAACAGAAAACAGTCAGACAAAAATCTAATGAGAACAAAATCGCTTTGTCTTTTTCCTAGAAATGATAGAAAGGAATGTTACCAGAGGTTATGTAGAGATATTGGGTTGGGTGTAGACTAAAGACTAGAGACACTTTCTAGATGAAAATAAGAGTAGGAGATGGACAGACAGGTGGAAGTAATTTGGGAGATATGAGGTAAAGTGTTCTATTCTATTATGCATTTCAAAATTTTAAAGGACATATGAATATATTATTAACCTATCTCTCCTCTCTATATGTAATAGTACACAGTTTGCAACTTGAGTTATGGAACTCAGTTATACATCCTGATGACCCATTGATGCTAACACCCTGCTTCCTAATAATTAAGTCCCCTTTATGCAAACCTTCGAGTTTTAAACTTTCAAAGACACAAACATGAATTCTCATGTCCAGTCACTTAAGTTAGTTCACATATCTGGTATAATTTTCAAGGTACTGTAATTTTATTTTGTTTTCTTTATTTTTGTATTTGTCTTTTATGTATTATTTGTGTGAAAAGTATTATAAACCTATTACAGTACAGTACTGTATAATCGATTGTGTTAGTTGGACAAAGCTAGCTTTGTTGGACTTACAAACAAATTGGAGTTGTGCACACGCTCTCAGAATGGAACTCATTTGTATGTAAGGGACTTCATGTAGAATAGATTTGCAATACAGCTTTTGAATTCATTTTCTGAGAAACCCTTTGTATTTCTTTTTTCCAACTATTACCACCCTCAAGTGCTGCAATCAATGTTTCAAGCTTGTCTCCTGAGCAGAGGCCAGAATGAAGTGAAAGAGCAAGCTAGGTGGCTACCTGGAGGAAAGGCACTCAAGGTACAGGAAGAAGAGCTGCAGAGACCCCAGGGCAGGAAAGCAGTTGCCATGTCAGAGCAACATCAGGTGTGGTGAATGTGGAGAGAGTAAGGAGGAGACAGTGACTCGTGTCAGAGAGGGGGCAGGGAACCAGATGGAGTAGTCTTGCAGGTTGCAGTAAGAACCTGCTTTTCATCTCAGTGAGATGAAAACCCACTGGAGAGTCGTGAGCACAGAAGCCACATGATCTGAATTATGTTCTCAGAAGCTCACTCCGCTGGGTGGAGACCAGTCTGAAGAGGGGCAAGAAGGAAAGAAGAGAGATCAGGTAGGGTTATTATTGCCACCCCCAGGCAAGAGATGAGAGTGGCTTGGATCAGGTAAGAGCAGAGTTGGAAGTGAAAAGTGATGAATTCTGGGTCTGCTTTGAAGAAAGAGCTAATTGACTTTCCTAACAGATCAAAGGGCGATAGGAGAAAAATTGAGGAGATAAGGGCAACTTCAAGGTTTCTGACCAAGGTGATTAGAGAATTTCATAGACAGAGCTGCCTTTTCCCTAAACGAGGATGAATTCACAAAAAGCAGCTGGGAGGTGTGGAGGGTGAAGTAGCTGGAGTGGCGGAAATCAGGAGATCACCTAGAGATATACCAAGAAGATGCCCCAATGGGGATGTCAGATAGATCATTTAATATACAAGTTCAGAAATCAGAGGAGCCAGGTGGGTTTCAGATATAAATGCTGATATTTAAATAGTTTTTAAAGCCAAGAGACTGGATACAGTTAGCTGGAAATAAATTGTTGGTAGAAAGTAAAGAGTTCTAAGAATAAGTTCTTGAGGCATTCCAATGTTTAGAGATCAGGGGGATGAAGGAAAAACCCTCAGAAGAGACTGAGAAGGAGCCACTGAAAACAGGAAGAGAACCAAGAAGGTGCTCGGTCTCTGAATCTAAATAAAGAATTTTGAAAGGGGAGTGTTCTGTAATCTCAAATGTCATCACTATTTGCTATGAAAGTCATATGTTGAAACTCTAATCCCCCAATGTCATTGCATTTGAAGGTGGGGTCTTTGAGAGGCAATTAGGGTGGAGCCTTCGCTGTGGGATTTGTGCCTTTATAAGAGATGCAAGACAGGCTGTTTCTCTCTCTACTCTCCATGTGAAGCTACAATGAGAAGTGAGCAGTCTGTAAACCAGAGAAGGGATCTCACCAGAAACTCACCATGTTGACACCCTGACCTCAGACTTCCAGCCTCCACAATGGTGAGAAACAAATAAATCCATGTTGTTTATAACCCACCTGGTCTATTGTATTTTGGTCCAAACAAAGACACTGCTTCAAGTAGTTAAAAATACTAGCTGGAACAATAAATGCATGTAAACACAAATATAAATAGGCAAATTTTCCTATTAAGATACAGAGACAATCTGAATAATATTCAAATCTTGTGTAGAAGATATAAAAATAATGCAATGAAGTGACAGAAATGTTAAAAGCCTGTGATTAGGCTCCCTGCTAGACTCAGGTGGTTCAGCGAGCATCACATTCAAAAAAGGAAGGATGGATATGAGTGTCATAACAGATATGGGATGGGGAGAGATTATTCCTTTGTTTGGTGCTAAAGGGGAAAGAGTAAATTAGATCAGGGACTTTTACTTAACATCAGAATGGAACATGTAACATTAATTATTTAATCAATGCAAATTAATAAAAACAATTTTCTTTGTCAATCAGAAAGTCTAAATATGACTCAGTCTCAGGTGAACAACTTTGATATTTTTAAAGCCATAAAAAAAATGACTTGGGCACCACATGTTTATGTGCAGAAAGGGAAAGTCCCGTTCCAATTGTCAATGGTCAGAACAGACTGGTATACAGCGCCAAATTAAGGGGACCTCACACTAAGGAGAATGTCAACAGAGGAGCACCTGCAGAGAAACCTGAGCTACATTCTAACAGTAAAGAAAATATAGCACACGCATAAATGATTCTGGAAAGAACTGTGAGAAAAAGAAGAGCACACTTACATAAACTCAATAAAGCGGGAAGGAGTGAAGCCAGGAGAGCAGGAATGAGAAGAACTTCTGTAGGTACAGAGGACACAGCAGTAAACTGACGCAGACACTCAACACAGCAAAGCAATTAGCATCCCATGCCGGAGAGAGGGTCTGCATTCAAGGGGCACTCCTTCTGTGGTCTAATAAGAAGATGCAACTCTAAAGGGGAAAGACTTCCCTATCCAACTTACTTTAGCCTAGAGAACACTGAAACCTAATGCTGAAAAAAGTAAGCAGAGAAATCTCTGCTAAAAGGAAAGTCTGGTCAGCTGGGGTCCTTTTGACAAGGTCAAAACAACTTCCTTCTTTCTGAGCACTCTGTTGAGTTGTACCAGTTTGAAATCAGTTCTCCCTTGTGCTTCTATTTACTTCTTGATCCTGTTGATAGATTTTCTTTCATATGTAAGACCAAATCATATGGTCAGTTTGAAAGTTTATATGAAAATTAAAAAATTGGACCTAATTAAATTTAAAAGCTTTTGCACAACAAAGGAAACTATAAGCAAGGTAGAAAGACAGCCTTCAGAATGGGAGAAAATAATAGCAAATGAAGCAACTGACAAACAACTAATCTCAAAAATATCCTGCAGCTCAATTCCAGAAAAATAAACGACCCAATCAAAAAATGGGCCAAAGAACTCAACAGACATTTCTCCAAAGAAGACATACGGATGGCTAACAAACACATGAAAAGATGCTCAACATCACTCTTTATCAGAGAAATGCAAATCAAAACCACAGTGAGGTACCATTTCATGCCAATCAGAATGGCTGCGATCCAAAAGTCTACAAGAAATAAATGCTGGAGAGGGTGTGGAGAAAAGGGAACCCTCTTACACTGTTGGTGGGAATGCAAACTAGTACAGCCACTATGAAGAAGAGTGTTGAGATTCCTTAAAAAACTGGAAATACAACTGTCATATTACCCAGCAATCCCACTGCTAGGCATACACACTGAGGAAACCAGAACTGAAAGAGACACGTGTACCCCAGTGTTCATCGCAGCACTGTTTATAATAGCCAGGACATGGAAGCAACCTAGATGTCCATCAGCAGACGAATGGATAAGAAAGCTGTGGTACATATACACAATGGAGTATTACTCAGCCATTAAAAAGAATACATCTGAATCAGTTCTAACGAGGTGGATGAAACTGGAGCCGATTATACAGAGTGAAGTAAGCCAGAAAGAAAAACACCAATACAGTATACTAAAACATATATATGGAATTTAGAAAGATGATAATGATAACCCTTTACGCAATACAGCAAAAGAGACACAGATGTATAGAAGACTCTTTTGGAATCTGTGGGAGAGGGTGAGGGTGGGATGATTTCGGATAATGGCATTGAAACATGTAAAATATCATGTGTGAAATGAATTGACAGTCCAGGTTCGATGCAGGATACAGGATGTTTGGGGCTGGTGCCCTGGGATGACCCAGAGGGATGGGATGGGGAGGAAGGTGGGAGGGGGGTTCAGGATGGGGAACACGTGTACACCTGTGGCAGATTCATGTCAATCTATGGCAAAACCAATACAATATTGTAATTAGCCTCCAATTAAAATAAATAAATTTATATTTTTAAAAATTTCATATGATTCAAAATATCTGATCAAACATATGTACTCTCCTCCTCTCTCACCAAACTGGGATAAAATTTACAAGTATAAACAGGATGATACTAAATGCATAATGTAAAAATAATAAAAAGATGAACGATATCAACAGTTCCCATAAGACAAAAAGTAGATGCGAGCATTCTGATGGGTGAGACAGAGAGGGAGAGAGCACAGCCCATAATGAACTATGAGATTTTATTGGGCATGCAAGTGAAGGAAACTCACTCCTTAGGAACCTATAGAGATTCTGGACTGAGAAAGGATAAGTGTGATGGAGGGCAGGAGGGACAGCACATGGGGATGAATTGAAGGTTACTATGTGGAATAGTTATACTAGTCTCCTTGCTACTGGACTTATATGTGAGAAGCATAGTAGGCTAGCCTGTATTTGGGCACCTGATGTTCACTAAGTTGAAATAAAACACCTGGAATGCTATTTTTTCCTGTGAGTACTTAACAGAGCTAAGTGAAGTGAAGTGAACTCGCTCAGTTGTGTCCAACTCTTTGCCACCCCATGGACTGTAGCCTACCAGGCTCCTCTGTTCATAGGATTTTCCAGGCAATAGTACTGGAGTGGATTGCCATTTCTTTCTCCAGGGGATCTTCCCAACCCAGGGATCGATCCCAGGTCTCCCACATTGTAGACAGACGCTTTACCATCTGAGCTACCAGGGACGTAACAGAGCTAAGCCACCTTCAAACTGATATTGGGTGGAAAGGAGAGGAAGAAACAAGTTAATAAGCAGGTCCCTGCTCATTCATCCTAAAAAGAAGCCTGCCAAGTAACATGGTAAGTCCACATGGCCAGACTACTGGCCAAGAATCCCATTCAGGAAGAAACTCTGTGGAGAGCAGGGACACAATGACATAAGAAGTCCATCCCACTACCCAGTTCTTCATTCTTAAATATAAACCAAGAACAAAGTAACACTAGTCATTAATAAGCACAGATGGTATCTCTTTCCATACCTTGAAGCACCAAGTCATCAACTGAGAGTCATTTTACCTGGAACCAAAGTTGTGGCAGAATGTCATGCTTTATGGTCTCGTATGGAAATGCATATTTGGAGAATGACCAAAGGATCTAAGAGAATAATGTGATGGTTCCTTGGTCACTACTCTCAAAAAATCTGGAGTCTTAACTTTGAATAATAATTTTTTTATATTTTTTAAATTTTTCCCTCTTAAGTTCTTTATCATACATTAGTTTAATTTTTCCAGATTGGTAAGAAATAGAAAAGGCTTCCTCATGGCTCAGATGGTAAAGAATCCACCTGCAATTTTGGAGACTTGGGCTCAACCCCTGCAATTTAGGAGACCTTGGGAAGATCCCCTGGAGAAGGGAATGGTTACCCACTCCAGTACTCTGACCTGGAGAATTCCATGGACAGAGGAGCCTGGCAGGCTACAGTTCATGGGGCCGCAAAGAGTCAGACACAACTGAGCAGCTAACACTTTGACTTTTCACTTTTCCCAATTAACAAGAAGATTCTGGCCTGGAGAATTTCATGGACTGTATAGTCCATGAGGTCGCAAAGAGTTGGACATGACTGAGTGACTCACTTTCACTTTCAAGAAATAGAGAAAGAAACTAACTTTCAAAATATATTTTTTTGAAAATTATTATTTTCAAGTCTACCATTTATTGAATGCACTCACATGACAAGAGAGCTCCATGCTAGTAGCAGACACTGCTGGTGCTCAACCCAGACCCCCTTTTCCAGGCCAGTGGACCCAATTCCCAGCTGCTGCAATGTTGGCTATGCTTGGCTCAGAGCTGCCCTCTTTCCTGGAAAGCTGATCTACACCAATAAACATCACCTTTCTCCAGTAGAGTATACCCATGCTCCAATGAGTGCCGTATTCTAAGATCAGCTTTATGGCCCTCTTGACTCAAGGTGGGAGGGATCAATTCTATGGGGCATTTCATGCTCCAGAGACCCCCATGAAGTCAGGCTGGATCAAGAGTTCAGCTCAACCACATTCATTTTTACCCTCTTCCCCTCCCCACTTAACTTGCTTTTCCTCAAAATAAAATGGATGTCAGAAATCCCAACTTTGGCTTTGTTAAGGAAGTCAACCTAAGACAATATGCTACCTCACTTAATCCTAAACCTATCCTGAAATATACATGAGTATAGCCTGAAATCAAGTCACTCATTAGCAACAAAAGGTAATCAGACCAGCACCACAAACCAGGTTCTTTCCAGTGGCACCAGAAGACACACAAGTGGAAAGAGAATTCGAGTATCTTGAGCTCGATACATTTCATGCTCTTTCTCATTGCCTTTCAAGTGCTTTTTCCATGATCTGGAAATATTTCTGAATCATAAGTTTCCAGACTGAGAATTTGAAGCAAATTCTGATTCGATTATATCCTTCTTTGCATGCTAAGTTGCTTCAGTTGTGTCTGATTCTGTGCGACCCCATGGGCTGTAGCCTTTTATACTTTTACATCCTTTTAGTCAGTGACTATGTGAACAAAACTGAGTAAAAATCTTAATTAGTCATTTCCAGCTTTTCTGGCTCTCTGGACTAAATAAACAGCGTCATGTCTAACGGACCACTACTGCAGCTTTACGACGACTGTGACGGCTCATTTTTTTCCCTGGATCTATTTGTTGTTGTTCAGTCACTCAGTCATATCTGACTCTTTGCGACCCCATGGACTATAGCATGCCAGGCTTCCCTGTCCTTCACCATCTCTTGGATCTTGCACAAACTCATGTCTACTGAGTCGTGATGCCATCCAACTGTCTCGTCTTCTGTCATCCCTTTCTCCCCTGCCTTCAATCTTTCCCAGCATCAGGGTCTTCCAATGAGTCAACTCTTTGCATCAGGTGACCAAAGTGTTGAAGCTTCAGCATCAGTCCTTCCAATGAATATTCAGGGTTAATTTCCTTTAGGATTGACTGGTTTAATCTTCTTGCAGTCCAAGGGACTCTCAAGAGTCTTTAGCACCATAGTTCAAAAGCATCAATTGATTTCCATCAGATCACAAACATTTTTCCTGGACTTTGGCATAATTTATAGGACAATTCCACAGTGCCAGTGAGTCAGGAGAGGGTGGGTATTCATATCCTTGTTGGTATTCCCAGCTCTCTCACCAACATTCTCTAAAACATCCTCAATACCATATGGTCTTTGATAACTGATCCATGTAGGTCTTTAATCACCATAACATTGGTTGCTCAGAGGTCCTTCTCAGGAAATCCGTACCCCTACACCCTGCTGTGGGTGTGGGATATTCTGTGGCTGTGGCTAATTCTCTCTACCGTCCCCAGCCACACTCAAGTGCATAGGAATCAGTGCACTCTCCCACAAGGCTCACACCTGGAACTTTGAGTTCTACTCAGCCTTTACTCAAAAATGGTAACATAAACCTCTGATCTGAATTCCTGCAACTGTCTAGGCTTTTTGTTTCAACCAATTCTCACCTTCTGATGCTAGGCCTTCCATCCACCCATCAAATGTATCCTTATCTAATCCACCAATGGGGTTGCAGTTGAAGATGAAGATGGGTGAAGATGAGGTGGCAGATCTATAACTAAAATAATTCATGACTTACAACTTTTTCAAAATAGTTGCTTAAGACTCCTTTCTGGGACTTCCCTGGAGGTCCAGTGGTTAACACTTGGCCTTCCAATGCAGGGGGACTTTCCAATTCTCTTTCCACTTGCGTGCCTTCCAGTCCCTAGTCTGGGGACTAAGATCCCACATTCTTCACAGACAACCAGAAACATAAAATAGAAACAATATTGTAAAAAATTCAATAAAGGCTTTAAAAATGGTCCACATCAAAAAAAAAAAAAAACTTAAAAAAAAGACTTCTGCATTTATGTTTTTCCATTATTTCCTAAAGCAATGAATATCAAACACCTTGAATAAGTACATGGAGAAAGAGCAAAATATATCCAGGAACTATGAAGGAGTATCTCAGTTATCATATTAAAATATTGTCATATATAAAAGCATCATAATACCAGTTCCAGTGAGTAAAGTTGTGGTACAAAACTAGAGTACAATGGGAAGATTGAAAAACATTTCAGTCATTCAGACCAAACTGTGTCTTTAATTTCCCTTCAGAATCGACTGTTCCAGAATTATGAAAATACTTCCCTAATTAATCAAACCTTCTACACTGTTACTCTTAGTCCTCATCTAGAGAGGTGACAGAAAGTCTGTGTCCTGCAGCCTAAGCTCTCCAAGAGGCACTGCCGGGGCCCCAGCAGGTTTGGGCACAGGCGGCAGGTGCCTGGGGAGCACTGTGTGCTCACTGCACAGAGGTAGGTGGCTGAGTCGCTGGGCTCGGAGTCTCTGACACGCAAGGAGACACGCTTGTTGGTTTTATTGGACTGCGCTGTAAATTTTCCTTCCTCTTTGTCTTTGTCGGGATACACGTGCAGCAGAAACTCAGGGCCTTTCCCAGGGTACTGTCTGTACCATGCGAAGTACTGAGAATTACTGTCAGAATAAGCGCAGCCGAGAGGGGCGACGGCTCCCTCTGGGACAGGCAGAGACGCGGGACTCTGCTCCACTGTGTTCTGCTGGCTGCTCACCGCTGTGCAAAGAGTCAGAGAAGGTGGGTTAGGTGGTGGAGGCCTCCTCTCCAGAAGTCAAGTTACCTTTTCCCAGGCTTCCCACCTCTACCATGCCTTATTTAAGGGAAATAGTGTTCATGTTTCTCCATGAGCCTAGAAGGGACAATGACTCCAAATAGTGTAGTTTAGGTCCCATAGAAATGCCCCAAACTTACAGATTAACTGAAGCCACAGGATCACTAATAAATCTCTGGAGGATTTCATCATTCTTGCCTCCTCTGGTTCACTGAAGATTCAAATTTTAAGGCCTAAAAAAAAAAAAAAAAAAAAAAAGAGTCGAGCTCAGACATTTCAATTCTTCTGCTTTAGAAATCATAAAAAGAGCCTGTTCTATCAAAGACAAAAGAGACTTTTTTCATTACCCGTGCAACACACCACCGAGCTCCTCCGAGCTCCTCCCACTTTCTCCCTCCCTCCCTCTCTCTCTCTCCATCTCTCTCTCTCTCTCTCTCTCTCTCTTTCTCTCTCTCTCTCTCACACACACACACACAGAGGAAGGAATACATGAGCAGGGTCCCTGAGAAGACACTGCCATCTTGTGGACTCAAGACCCTGATCAAAGAAATATTTGAAACATAGATCCTTACTATGGGGACTGATGAAAATAAAAATTTGCCACTTCAGTTAAATTAAAAATCTGAGAAGCATATGGTCCAAGTCAATGTCTGTGGGGACAGAGTGAAGTCTACATGTGTCTTTTACATCAAATGACAACACTTGTCTGATTAGAAGCAGCTTTATCAAATGGCCACTCTCTCACACTGAAAAACCAGTCCTAAGGTACTCTAGTGATAGAAGTCTGGGTGAGGCTCTCATGATTCAGGGGATCTGTGTAGCTTTTCTTCATATCAGGCCAACACTTCCTATCTTATTTCCCCACTTCTATTTTTAAAGAAATCTAATCTAAGTCAAAAGAATCCTCTTAAGACACAATGACCTAAAATCTAACTGAACAAACATGTTTCCAGCTCACAACTTGGGCAGATTTTAACAAAGTCAAGGACTTTATTCTTAATTCCATTTTGTACCAGTGGCATATCTGTGTGGAAACATTGCTTACTTGGGCTGATGGTAGTAGTAGATGGACCAGCCTTCAGTACCTAGAGTGTAAATAAAACCCAAAGGACGTGTTCATGGGTCTACTCCCTCTTCTTGTACACAGCTCTGGCATCTCAGGATTAATCTCCAAAGTTATGGGTCTGGTATCAGTCTCTCTAACAAGCTTCCCTGGTGGCTCAGTGGTAAAGTATCTGCCTGCCAGTGCAAGAGACATGAGTTAAATCCCTGGGTCAAGAAGATTCCCCAGGAGAAGGAAATGGCAAGCCACTCCAGTATTCTTGCCTGGAAAATCCCATGGACAGAGGAGCCTGGCAAAGCTATAGTCCATGGGGTTGCAAAAGAGTCAGACATGACTTAGCAACTAGACAAGAATAGCAACAATCACTCTCTGCCTTTCTATTGTACCNGGAAAATCCCATGGACAGAGGAGCCTGGCAAAGCTATAGTCCATGGGGTTGCAAAAGAGTCAGACATGACTTAGCAACTAGATAAGAATAGCAACAATCACTCTCTGCCTTTCTATTGTACCTTAACCAGCAAACCAGGCTTATCAGAGGGCTACCTATGCAAGAAGCTTAACTGAGTCTAATGGAAAAAGAAGCACAGACAAGTACTGTTCCTTCTCATTTCTCCTCCTGCCTCATGCCCTTGTAGAAGCTAGTGCTAGAGACCAGCAATGCAGCAGGTCCCTTTCTGCTCAAGAAATAGGTAAACAGTCTCCATCAAAGATGGACTGGTCAGGTCCTCCCTATTCCTGCCGACGGCTATGTAGGAAATAGGATGAGGGGGAAGATGCTAACAGTGGGATCCTTTTCTTTAAGAGAACATTGCTTTTGACAAAACCCACACAGCTATTTCTCACTCTCCTCCTCTTCTGGGAATCCTATGATACTTATGTCAGAAAATTTGACAGTGTCCCACAGGTCCTTTAGCCTCAGTTCATTTCTCCTCATTCTTTTCCTTTCTGCTCTCTGACTGGACAATTTCAGTTAACCTACCTTCAAGTTCTTTCTCCTGCCTATTCAAATCTACTGTTGAATTTTTCTTAGAAAATGTTCTCTGTGTAACAATTTCTCTGCCCTGAGAGAGTGCTGAGTTATGTGACATGCAGACAAGCCCTTTGCGTTAGTCCTTGAGGGAGCCACGAGACAGGTTAACGCAGTGAAGCTCTGCTCTCTCATGACAAAGAGCTCTTCCCCCTCCACCACCAGGAACCCACACTGGGGATGCAGGCAGCCATCTAAAGACTGTCATGGATCCAGTGATGGAAAGACAGAACAAGGGTGAGTGAAAACACCCAGGGCTCTCCCGCCAGGCGTCCGTTTCCTTCTACTTATGTGTTTGCTCGGTTGCTGCACAACTCTCTGCCTCTGTGTACAGCTAAATGTGCTAAAGTTTCCTGTCTTTCTAAGCTGTCCTCTTCCTGGACCTTCGGCTGCAGAGAGAAGACTTTTTGTGGCCTTTTTTGTCCATATCTGTTGGCATTTCCAGGTTCCTGGCTTCTCCAGGACTCACGTGGTTTACATGAGGCAAAAGAAAGCTCAGGGAACTCACTGCTCTATCATTCTTTAAGCCCCATTTCCTAAGCTAGTCTGGCTTATTCTCTCCAGTTCTTATGTTTTTCTTTTACATGTGGTCCAGGGTTTCTAACTGTCCTTAACAGGTTGAGTAGAAAAAAAAAAAAAAATACACCTACTACAGCTTGTCAGAAGTGGAAAGAAAGCATGATGCTTCCTTCTTTCCCTGAAGAGTGAAATTCTGACCAGCTTGGCTAGTCCACTTTCTTGACAGTAAGCCAGTCAAAATGGTATTAAAATTATTTAATTCTTGTTCAGCCACCTAGATTCTCCTGTTGAATAAATACAGTCCTAGATTATAAAGATAACTATGGTTTACTTGAGTACACTGCTCTAAGAATTCCCTTAAATGGCCCAGTAGGCCCAAGGTGATAAATATAAATGATCTCTGTAAATGGCGTGAAAATGCCCTTATTCTTCTTGCTCCTTATCATTCTATACAAAAGTTTTGAGTGTGATTAGGAAATGACTAGGGAAAATGGTAAAGTTGTAGCTACTAGAATGATCACGCCAATTTTGTGGTAATGGAAAACGAGCAACAACCCTGGCACTAGGGAAGGGGAAACCTTAGACCCTGGAGAGTTTGTGTTCGTTGGAAGGGAAGATTGTTCACGCTCTCCTTGTGTGCTAGACCCAGCACTGCAGCCTAAGCAGAACAACCATATGGTCTGTGAAAACAGAAAAATTGAAATGAATGTGGCCCGTCCTGGACTTTTCTTCTGCACCTGACATCACCAACAGAAGCTGCTCAACACGGATTCCCAGCCCCCTATGTGTACAAACCTGTAAATCAGCGCAACTTTGTTTCAGTATGGCGGGTTTAGATGCATATGCTTTTGGTGTCTGCCCATCTTGAATTATGCCTCATGAATGATGCTGCTCATATAACTTAATAAGTGATTTAATTATGATTCTAATCAAGTTTAACAATAAATTTAAAACTGGACCAATCTGTCTCCCTTGGAGTTATATGTTTGTGTTTGAGAAGAAAGAACATCTCTCCATTGGGAGGGATGGTTGATCTTTGGTCCCTTTTTAGAAATTAAACCAAAGACCAGTGTGTCCAATTCCCTTGCGTGAGTCATAATGAATATTATACTATGTCCAAGCTGTTTATATCCTGGAACTTATTCACAGTTGACTGAATCTGGAATCCTAGGAGATATGACTGAGCTTAATCATGCAGACTGGTCTCATCCTGCTATATAAATTTCTGCTCACAGTTGCTGTTTATTCGCTAAGCTGTGTTCAGCTCTTTTGTGACCCCATGGACTGTAGCCTGCCAGGCTCCTCTGTCCATGAGGTTTTCCAGGTGACAATACTGGAATGGGTCGCCAATTTCTGCTCCAGAGTATCTTCCCAACCCAGTGATCGAACCAGGGTTTCCTGCGTCTTCTGGATTGCAGGCAGATTCTTTACCACTGAGCCACAAGGGAAGCCCTGCTAATAGTGGATTTGATTAAATGTTGTTAGAGAAAAATCAAATAAATTTAATCTCAGTCTTCATCATTCAGAGAAATCAGAACAGCAGATGGAGTGGCAAACTCTCTAGAAAAATTTCTAGAAACTAATACAGTTTAGAACCATGAAGTGAATGTTGTTGAAAAGCAGTTCGCTGTGAGTCTCTTATACTTCTACATGATGTTCTGGGTTTACCAACAACGTAAGGTCATTACCACTCGGCCTGAACCATTTCTCAGAGTTGTGCTTGCAGCATGTAACCTTGATGGATGGGTTAATGTCTTCTCTGAGACAAAGAATGAGCTTGCTTACTGCTTGATGAAAGTAACAATGAATTCCCCAAGCTCTCTATTCATCAGCTGTGACACAATCCCATCGCATGCATAGCATCTATTTACACCCCTTAAATCACCATGAGAGACTTATGGACAAAGGCAACTGAAGCAAATATGCTAGTGTTCATGCTGCTTGCTGTGTCCTAAGTAATAACATCCTTCAGCTCTGACACGGGATTTGTGACTTTACTGATAGCACCAAAGAAACAACAAGCTATTAGCTTGTAAGAGAGTAAGATCTGCTGCTGCTAAGTTGCTTCAGTCGTTTCCGACTCTGTGCGACCCCATAGATGGCAGCCCACCAGGCTCTGCCATCCCTGGGATTCTCCAGGCAAGAACACTGGAGTGGGTTGCCATTTCCTTCTCCAATGCATGAAAGTGAAAAGTGAAAGTGAGGTCGCTCAGTCGTGTCCAACTCTTTGTGACCCCATGAACTGCAGCCTTCCAGGCTCCTCCGCCCATGGGGTTTTCTAGGCAAGAGTACTGGAGTGGGTTGCCATTGCCTTCTTCAAAGCAAGATCAAGGCCTGACAAAACCCTCTCTGCCACCTTTAGGATACTATAATAAATACTTGAATTACTTTTGAGAAAAATGTTTCCCCAAACTGGTCTAAAATGGATCTTTTCTGAAGGATATTCTTTATAACCTCACATGGGACTTAACTATTATTTCTAATGAAATGCTTTAGGAATTCTCTGACATATTGTAATAAAATAAAGACTCCTGGGAAATGAGTGTTACACCCTCAAATGACTATTAATCATGTGAGGAACCTAATACTAGTACACAATCAAAAGTAGAATAAAAATGAACCAGCCCTCTGACCATAATTATGATCTCTAATCGAAGCTTTAAAAAAAAAAAACTTACCTCCGATAAAATGTTTCTACCAGAGCTAATTATTTGAACACATTTCCTGAGACTTTCTCTTGCAGTAATTTCAAATCAAATTTTGACATGTGCTCATAATTATTTTACTTGAAATTCCTTTTATATTTTCCAAAGGCTTTGGGACATGCCTTTTTTTTTCTCTCTCTTTTATATATTTCACTGCAGGGTTTCTAGCTTTCAAGTTGACCCGATTCATTGAGATTACACCTGATAAAGTGAAGTCAGTTGACTGAGGACGGACTGAGACCCTGCGTGGATCTAATCATTTACCAGAGCCTCCTGAGCAGAGGAAGGCTGGAACCTGAGTTTTCAAGAAAGAGCCAGAGATAACTGAACTAGACCACACAAGAAGCAATGAGAACATACATGAAGTTAAGAGTTTCAAGGGTGGAAATGACAAGAAGGAAAAGGAAAGCAAAGAGGGAGAAGGCCCACGCAATATTTGTTTAGTAGATATTTATCAGCTGACCACTATGGACCAGTCACTGTTCTAGATACTAAGAGCAGAGCCCATGAGCAGAACACACAACAATACTGACCTCACAGAACTTATAACCTAACTGGAGTTACTAGCAATTAATATATTGACATGTCAATCAAAAATATGCCTGCTCATTGTGGTTATTACCTTTGGGAAATGACCAGGGTGTTTGATACAGAGTTAAGAAAAGGTTTATGGATGGCTACACTAGTTAGGAAGTTCAGCAAAAATCAGAAGGTTTTCTTTACAGTAGTGATATTTGGAGAAGAAAATAGAAACCCATTCTAGTATTCTTGCCTGGAAAATTCCTTGGACAGAGAAGCCTGGTGAACTTCAGTCCCTGGGGTCACAAAAGAGTTGGACACAATTTAGTGACCAAACATAAACAAGTGATATTTGAGCTGAGACCTGAAGGATGAAAATAGTCAGCCTCACCAAGATCTGGGGGAGGAAAATTGCAGACAAATGAAAGAATAAGACCCAACGTGGGACAAGACATGACAAGTTTAGAAAACTGAAAGATCAGCATTGTGACTGCACAGAGAGTCAGGGAAGAGAGTTATGAACTAAGATTGAAGGGTCAGGTGGGATTCACATTGTGCAGAATCTTGTATACCAATAGCCAAGAGTTTGTATTTTATTCTAGAGGGAATAGAAATCCATTGAAGCATTTAGGCAGGTAGCAACAACTTTGATTTATACTTAAAAAAAACACTGTTGTAACAGTCAGATTAGTGCTTCTTAAATTTCAAAGTGGTAGAATCACTTGGGGATTTATTAAAATGAAGATTCAAATTCAGTAGATTAGAAGTCAATCCTGGGATTCTGCACAAATTCTAATATTGCTGGTCTATATTTTGAGCATCAAAACTCTGGGTAATAGAGAGAGAAAAGAGACAAGTTAGGAAGTAACCTGGATCAGAACAGTGCTTTCCAAATTTTGTTTAATACATCTTATTTTATGAAAAGATCAGTTCAATTCAGCCACTCAGTCGTGTCCAACTCTTTGCAGCCCCATGGACTGCAGCACACCAGGTTTCCCTGTCCATCACTGACTTCCAAAACTTGCTCAAACTCATGTCTATAGAGTCAGTGATGCCATCCAATCGTCTCATCCTCTGTCATCATCCCCTTCTCCTCCTGCCTTCAATTTTTTCAGCATCAGGATCTTTTCCAATGAGTCAGTTCTTCGTATGAGGTGGCCAAAGTATTGGAGCTTCAATTTCATCATCAACCTTCCAATGAATATTCAGGACTGATTTCCTTCAGGATGGACTGGTTTGATCTCCTTGCAGTCCAAGGGACTCTCAAGAGTCTTCTCCAACACCACAGTTCAAAAGCATCAATTCTTTGGCACTCAGCTTTCTTTATAGTTCAACTCTCACATCCATACATGACTACTGGAAGAACCATAGTTTTGACTAGACGGACCTTTGTCAGTAAAGTCATGTCTCTGCTTTTAAATATGCTGTCTAGGTTTGTGACAGCTTTTCTTCCAAAGAGCAAGCATCTTTTAATCTCATGGCTGCAGTCACCATTTGCAGTGATTTTGGAGCCCAAGAAGATAAAATCTATCACTGTTTCCACTGTTTCCCCATCTATTTTCCATCTGCCATGAAGACCAGATGCCATGATCTTAGTTTTTTGAATGTTGGGTTTTAAGCCAGCTTTTTCACTTTTATGAAAAGATATTAGTTCTCATTCTCTGTGAGGTACTCTGATGTTTTTTAATCTTATTTTTTATTACAAAATGTGTAATTACAGAAACCTTACTGATTAAAATAAAAGAAAATTAAAACTGATTTTTTTCTTTTAATAAAATGAAAACTAATTTAAAGTAGTAATATCCTGACTTGGTATAGTATTGGAAAGTCAGCAGCTTCATGGGTTGCTTTTGAAGCTATAGCTTGGTGAAAAATTTCTTCATGGAAACCAAACATTTAGTGTCATGTTTTTTCCCCTATCCAAGCAATTTCACTTCCACTGAAACTACAACTTAAATGATGCTCATAGAAATACTGTCTATAATACTGTATAATTGGAAAAATACCAAATAGTGATTAGTTTTTAAAATACATCTAAATAATGTAAATTAGCCAATCACTTAAAATTATGCCTTTGATATACATTTTCTGACATGGAAATATCAACAGTATTAAGAAAAACAAATATGTTAATAAATTCCAGGTATATTATAGTCCCCTCTCATAGAAAAATGTAGCTGTATAATACATACACCAAAAATTCTGCAAACTGGCGATAGTCATAACTTTTATGTCATGAAATCATAGGAGTGTTCTCTTTTTAAAAGTGTTTATATCTTCTAATTTGTTTAAAATTAATATATATAATTAAGTAATAAAATTTTAGCTTAATTTAAATTTAAAAATAGACTCCTTCCTTCAAGCTCTGGGTCCATTTTTTATCTTTAGTGGAAGAAGCAATTGACAAAAGGTCAGAGTGTCTGAGTTCTGTCCCCAGCTTCCATTTTGCTATAAGTCATGCTTTAAGTGGCCATTCAAATCCTGTAAATCCTAATTCTTTCAACTATTAAATGAAGGGCATGGACTGCATCAGTATTTCCTAAAGTATGACTGATGCAAGAGGTCATGGTAGGCAGTACATAAAAGAAAATTGTGATTGTTACAGATAAGATATTATTTTAATTTGTAAAATGTTACATATAAAGTATTATTTTAATTTGTAATAGAAAAAAATATAACCTGCTCATGAAATATATGGTTTCATATATAACATCCATTAAAACAAGGATAACTTTTTGCACAGTCATTTTTAAAGTCTATTTAATATAAAAGTAAATTTAATATTAAGTTAGTAAATAATTGCATAAATGGTACACAGATATAAAAAATATATCATGAAGACTATGAACCAATGAGTATGACGCTACTGATGAGGGTACAGAATGGTGAAAACTTGCTTTCTGGACCGGCGCCTGAGCACAAAGCGGCCTGCCCTCTCGCCTGAAGGGCAGATGGTGAAAAGAAATCTCGGCAAACAGGCCCAGGAGGAGTTCACTTTGCACTGAGGAATGAACTTTCAATAGTAACAAAAGGAAATGTAATTCAACATAAATTCAGATTCATCACATAAAGGAGGGATAGATTATCCTCGATTTCTGTTTGGAGACAGAGATTTTAAGAAAACTCCCTCTGTGGATAAAGGAAACACCTTCATTCCCACCCCAAGGCTAGACCCCTGTCAAGAGGCCCAGCTGGCAGTTGTGGGACAGGCTGCAGTGCTTGGAGAGCACTGTGATGCAAAGCACAAAAGTAGGCAGCTGAGCTCCGGGGAGGGAGGCTGAGATACGCAAAACACTATAAAACTTCTCTTTTCCCGGGAGTTCTTTAAAATTTTTGTCTGCCTGCTCTTTCTGGCTTGACTGAATTAGAGACAAAGATACAAGTCCTTTCCCAGGCTCCTGCTTGAACCAAACAAAGTTGTAAAATGTTTTCTTTTGATAAGTACAGTTAAGATCGGCATGTGTTCTCTCCTGGATACTCAGGAAAAGGAGTTCTTTAAAATTTTTGTCTGCCTGCTCTTTCTGGCTTGACTGAATTAGAGACAAAGATACAAGTCCTTTCCCAGGCTCCTGCTTGAACCAAACAAAGTTGTAAAATGTTTTCTTTTGATAAGTACAGTTAAGATCGGCATGTGTTCTCTCCTGGATACTCAGGAATGAAGGACTCTGGTCCAATGTATATTGGCTGCTCACCTCTGTTTGAACAGAGAACCACAGACAAAGGAGATATATTAATGGCTGATTATTTTTTGAAAGAATATATTTGCTTTTCACAATCCCCTCCAGGTGACCCTCCAGGTGACCCCAGTAACACTAGCCACTCTTCTATAAGTTTCAGATTTATAGTGATTACTAGGATCTGCTCTTTTTATTCATAGCTTCAAAACCAGCCAAGTCACAGCACAGCTGCCAATAAAGAATGAGGAATCAAACTCCCAAAGACTTCTCCATTTTTTCCATTCACCAGACTCATGAGCTCTCAGACACTACCAGGTCAAGCAACTTGTTTATGTGAGTGCATAGTCATGAATTTGCTGTCACAAGAAGCTGAGAGACTCCTCAGCAAATCAGAAATCAGATCCATGCCCCTGTGCACACACTCACCCAGCGTCTTCTGATCTCTGAAGAGGTAACATTGAGAGAGGACCACGTCAAGATCAAGTGCAGAGTAGTTGCAGAGTAGTTGGAGAGATACACCTACTATTTATTCCCTAGATTTTTCTCTTCTCTTTCTACTTATATAAAATTCTTGAGCATCTACCATGTACAAGTTATAAAATTTAAATAATTAAAATCAACCCTCTCCAGGGAAAACCTCATAAGATTCTTTTCTCTCTGATCAGTGCAAAACCTTCTCAATGAGCTGATATACATGAATTTAGTTATTGACACTGTAGCTCAGGATAACTATCTTATATCCAGACCCTGCTCCATAAGTCTTGTATGGATTCTTCTTCCAATCTACATTAAATTATACAAGAAGGAAGGTATTGTCATTTTCTGTGCATAATGCCTGTGAGATAAAGAAAACAAACACAGAAGACATTAGCGGTCTTACCAAATATTGTCATCAGCTTCGTCAACATTTTGCTTTTATACTCAGTCGACATTCTACTAGTTGCTGGACCCCATACAGAGCTGACCTCTCCCTTTTAATCAAAATCATCATCTACTTCAGGGTAAAGCAATATGATGGTCTTACCCTTGGGAATAACCAGGTGAGCAGTTAACTTTCTGTGTTGAGTGAGGATACCTCTGTGTTAGTAGATACCTAGACTCAAGTTCAGATTCAGCCATGTCTGAAAGAGAAGCACTAGCTCACTTTGAAATTACATACAACATTTTAAAAAATGCTCCTTGACAACCTCCAGGTGCAGGTTCGTGTACAGAGTGCAAGTGCCTGGGGAGCACAGTGCACCCACCACACAGGTGTAGAAGGCTGGATCGCTGAGCTGGGCAGCTGTGAGGTGCAGGGAGCTGTGCTTGGCAGCTGCATCCATAGTCGCTGTGTACCGTCCATTTGACCTTTTGTTGTCACTGTAAGTCATGGTTATCAGGGAAACAAGACCTCTCCCAGTGTCCTGTGTGTACCACCTTAGGTTGTTAAAGGGCCTCACTGTATAATTGCATTGAAATGTGCAATTCTCTCCCTCCAGGACCACCAGGGATGGAGGACTCTGTTCCACTTGGTTTTTGCCACTCATGCCTGTTCAAAAAGCAAAGAGAGATCTGAGAGATAGCTCACCCATTTTTATTGCTTTCTAATTTGCTTCTCTTACTCCTCTCCAGAATGAATCCCAGATGAACCATAACATGGCCCCAAATTCTTCTCTCCTTCTACCCCAAAGCAATACATGCAATACACCCTTTTGAAAACCTTTAAAAATATTCCCTGGACTTACTGTGTCAACCTGGCTAAAACTCTTCATTAACTTACAACAAAAATGAAGCCACAAAACCAGCAGGGAGGGTCTCACATGCATCTCCATTGTTCTGAACTGGGCTGTCCCCCCAAAATGACTTGTCTATTCAATACCTTTTATTTTTTTACATTAACAAAGGATTCTCAGGGATTATGCTTAGCCAATCAGAGACTACAACCCTATTGAGCCAAAGACCAGATGTTGCTGCTTCAAACTCAATCATACCCACAGGCAAGGCCAATGCAAATACTGCCATCTTGGGGTCAGAGCCATGGTTGCTCAGAACCTTGGGTTAGGCTTCTTGCTCGGTCTCCTTCTCACTGTTTTGAACATAATACTGAATATAAGTCCCTATAAGTGTAAACAGAGTAGGTTAGTACATAAAACATATGTCTAAAAACCCCGGTATGAATTCTGACTTATTGGATAGGAGAGTTAAGCCTCAGTTTTCTTATCTGAAAATATATATGGTAACACTTTCCTGACATTTTTGAAAGATTTTAAAGACATGATGTGGACTATCAGCATAATGGCAAAGGAGGAAGCCCTATCTCTCTTTCCTCCACAGACATGGACTTAACAATGATATCAGCAACAATATACCTTGAAGGACAATGCCGAACCCAGCTAAAAGTAAACGCACTCGCAGAAGAACAAGCTGAGAGCAGTCGCATTTACAGGGGAGAGAAGAGCAACTTCACTTCACCCACATCGGTCCNATCAGCAACAATATACCTTGAAGGACAATGCCGAACCCAGCTAAAAGTAAACGCACTCGCAGAAGAACAAGCTGAGAGCAGTCGCATTTACAGGGGAGAGAAGAGCAACTTCACTTCACCCACATCGGTCCCTCAGCCAGATGGGCTCAGCTCAGCACCAAGGAGAGAGCCCGTGCCCACCGTGTCCCCCATGGGGGAGGGGAGACAGTGGAGCTTGCACCCGGCCTTCAGTCCTCTCAGGGCGCCCTCTGTGGGGTGGTTTTCTATCTTACCTCATGCCCAGTATGACAGGCAGAGAGCAACCCCCCCAGGACAGTGAGAAACAAAGGAAAATGCAGGACGTCTCTTTTGCTGCCAGTCTGCAAAAGAGACGTGGAAGAGCTGAACTGAGGTTCTTCCGCCACAGGGGAATAGAGAGCTAATGGGGGGAGGAGAAGGAGCTGGTGTTACTCCTAGCATTTCAGAGTAGGAATGGTCTCTATCTCCCCCGTTGAGGCCGAAGCAGAGCCTGGTCCCTCGGGATAGTAAGGAACAGGAAAGGGAGAGTGTCTTTCCACAACTAGCACTGCCCTGCAAGACTGGGAATCAGCGCAGAACTGGTTTTAACCCCACACAGAGTGAAGGGGGGCCTTATGCCAGGGAATTCAAAGCACCCTCCATGGAGCTAGTTTCTACTTGCTTCAGGTCATACTTAGCGCTGAATGCCTGACAGGGCTTGGTCACTGGAACAGCTNACCCCACACAGAGTGAAGGGGGGCCTTATGCCAGGGAATTCAAAGCACCCTCCATGGAGCTAGTTTCTACTTGCTTCAGGTCATACTTAGCGCTGAATGCCTGACAGGGCTTGGTCACTCGAACAGCTAGCAGCAAAGGGAAAAGAATGGTGTGGTATTACAGCTAGTACTGATCTGCAAGGTGGAGAAAGGATAGAACTGAGGTGTTTCCTCCAAATGAAGGGACAGGAAACCAGCGGGTCCTTGTCCTAATTTCCTCAGGAGTGCACTCCCAAAGGGACTGGTCTCTATCTTGCCTCATATTTAGCACTGCTGACCGAAGAAGGTCTCTTCCAGTTAAGACCAGGCCATACATACTGGGAGGTATCTGCTGCTTCAAAAGCTCACACAACAAAGCAAATCTATAAGATGCATAAAGAATTGAGAAAACATGATACAATCAAAGGCAGGGAATAAGTTTCCAGTAACCAACTGAAAGAAATGGAGATCTGTGAATCACCCTAAAAAGTGTTAAGTGTAGAAGCTTGTGAAAATTTTTCTTATTACTTCTATTTTCTCAGTGAAATAGGAGGCCAACGAACACTTGAGAGTGTGGATATCTGAGGATTTATTCCAAACTTGAAATATAATGCCCAAAGATTTTGAAAGCAAAAGAATGGCAAAACATATTACATAAACACTTACCTTAAAAAAGCTAACATATTATCCCCTTGTATAACAAACTAGGCCTTCAGAATAGGATTATTAGAGACGAAGACACATGCACATTAAATTAATCCTATTGGTTCTGTTTCTCTGGGGAACCCTAATACAGAGAACTTTTAAAATGCATAAAGAAATTTCATAAGCAAAAAACCATAGTCTCAAGTTTGTATGTACCTAAATAATATATATTGTGAGTTTTACATACTTTTGTGAACATTTGTTATATTTCACAATAAAATTATTTTTAAACATTGATGGCTCAAAGAAATGGTTGATTAGAAACACTTACTTCAGAGAAGGATGAACACAGAATCAGTCCAGGAAAATCAAGAGCAGAAAAGCTGAGGGAAGACAAGAGAGGAGAGAGGCAAAAGGAGCAGGAGAGGAAAAGGGGAGAGAAGGAAAGAGCCTTAGACCACAGAGCTGCCCACACATGTGAAATACAGTAACCAATTTTCAATAACACCGTCCACAGGAGCAAGGAGAGTTACTGAAGGAGACTTTTACAAGCTTCATCGAAAATCGATGTGGCAACAGAAAACCAGTTCAAACTGCCCCACAAAGCAGTGACCGGGTGCAAAATCCGGAGGCAGCTGCAGATTTCAAGGCATTTCAAGTAGACGTGATTCCTCCAGACTTCAAATCCCAGTCCTCATTATTAAAATCCTCTTCTTCAAGAAGACAGATGACACACAATTGTCCTTGTTCTCCAGTGTTGGTTATCCACCTCCCATCCTTGTGTGGACTACTTGTGCACATGCTTTTAGCGACTTTGCCCGGGTCGCCGACTGACAGAGCTGGGAACACAGGCAGGTAGTTTCCATTGCCTGAGATGATGCCTCATACACATCTTGTGATGCGATGGGGTGGATTCATCTCTCCCTCCTTCTCCAGTGGCAGCTCTCCCAGCCACATTGTTTTCCCTATATTTCCAGCACAGGCTTGAAGTTGACTGGACATGTATTCCTTACATATCCAGTAAGCAACTGGCAAAAAGCACTGCTAATATTGAAATATAAATATTGAACAGAAAAGAATGCCCAGGTTGAAAATCTTAATAAGGAAAAATGAAAGAGATAGGAAAAAAGACAAATATAACATTTAAAAATCAGAAGAAAAATAAGCCATTCAAGAGGTTGAGCCTGGATAGCTGCCTCTAAATAAACGAAAACTGAGAAAAACAGATAGCCTTAACCTCAATCTCAACTCATACACACACACACACACACACACACACACACACACACACATGCAAATTTAAAGACAAAACTAATCTGAGAGAAATTATAGAAAATATGAGATAAAATTTTATCATGTAAGGTGCTACAGATTGTGAAGCATGAAATATATAACTCAGAATCCATAAAAGAAATTTTTCATAAATTTACTACCTACTATTTTTAAAATTCTGCATAGAAAACATGAACAAAGTCAAAAAGATTGTATTAACATTTTTAAAGACATATATGACAGTTTTATGACAACTTTCTTAACAGAGAATGCTCTTTCAAATCTATATTTAAATGATTCTAACACAGGTGTTGTTTTAGTTGCTAAGTCACATCCAACTCTCAGGCACCCATGGACTATAGCCTACCAGGATCCTCTGTCCAGGGGATTTCCCAGGCAACAATATTGGAGTGGATTGCCATTTCCTTCTCCAGGAGCTCTTCTGGACTCAGAGATTGAACCCTCATTTTCTTCCCACTGAACCATCTGGGAAGCCCCATAACACAGTAGGGAATGGTAAGATACGTGAATAGAAAATTTACACAAAACATATAAATGACTTTTAAATGAAATGAAGTTCCATCTCATTCATAAATTTTAAATAATTTTTTTAAAAATTTAAAGCCTAACTGATAAAAGTCCAAAACTTTCCCTACACAAAGTTTGGGGAAAATAGATATTCTGCCTAATCATGACTATTGGTGGTAAAACGTATCTATAAGAAAATTTAGTTGAATTATAAAGACTATGGGTATGTTACTGTCTTAAATAGTATTTTGTTTCTCTAAAGTGAATACTTAATTATTATATTAAATACTTTTTTAAATATAAATTTATTTTGCTAAACTCACTAATGAGGGTTGGGTATGGGGAATATTCCCTTCTTGTTCTCATGCCCTAGTCATTTGTATGAGTTTTGTAACAACCAGAGACTGAGAGACAAAACCCCACAAACTCAGCTACAGAGTGGATCAGATGGTCAGCCGCTCAGCACCCAGGCCCCGTTGCTGCTCAGAGTGAGCTCAGCGCCCCCTGCAGTTCCCTTCCCTGTGTCACTCAGAGCACAGTAGTACACAACCAAGTCTGACTCTTGGACTGAGGCTTTCTTCAAGTGGAAGGATTTTGATTTTCTGTGGTATGTGGCTTCAAACTCTTTGCTGATTCCCTTCTCCTTGTCCTTCGTGGCTTTCAGGAGGAGCTGTGGACCTTCTCTTGAATACTGAACATACCAAAACAGAGTGGGGCACCTGGTGACTGAATAAGTGCAATTGATGGTCAGGGCAGCCTTTTCTGGAAGGATCACTTGGCCACCTAACTGGGTCAGAGTCTCCACGGTTTGTCCTGGGGAAAAATAAAAGAGTTCCGTGTGATCTTAGGCATAAAGCTCTGGGATAAAATTATGATTTAAAGGTTTTGTTGACAGAACAGAAGAAAGAATCCAAATTTTTAGAGACATTTTGCTTACCCAGCAGAAAGAGTATTACGGTCACTAAGCCTGGAGAAGAGATCATCTCTGGAGTATCTCCTGAGTAACATTCTTGACTCTGAAGATGAAGAAATGTTGAAGTCACAGTGAAATTTAGTTTCACACAGAAAATGTGTCTGTTAGGAATCTGCACCCTCTGGTGGACAGGGACAGAAAAGTGATGCATATATCCTGGTCTTCTCCGCAAATCAGAAAAATGGTATCCTTGACTTTATCCATGAGGCACATGTTAGTCTTCAGGCGAGGCTTGGAAATCTGATCAACAGCTGTCAACACCTCTCACCTCTGTTTTGTTTTTAAGATACTACCTGACATGGAAGTTCTTTAACAAAGCATCCCAAGTATTTCTGTAGCTAAGAAGATATCAGTTTTCTCAATCACTTTAATATAGTGCATTATAGTCTCATGCACCCACATGGGCCAACCTATAATCCACTGACTGTCAGGAAAGGATTTTGTGGCTGATTACAGAGGAAGTAATAAGAAGTCAAGTCAGTATTGAATGAATCTCTATTTCTCAGCATTGTACCCCAATTTATAGAACAGTGACTTACATTTATTTCATGATCACTAAGTATTTTGGAAAAGACTCTGATGCTGGGAGGGATTGGGGGCAGGAGGAGAAGGGAACGACAGAGGATGAGATGGCCGGATGGCATCACCGACTTGATGGACGTGAGTCTGAGTGAACTCCAGGAGTTGGTGATGGACAAGGAGGCCTGGCGTGCTGCAATTCATGGGATCGCAAAGAGTCGGACACGACTGAGCGACTGAACTGAACTGAACTGAAGTATTTGTTATACCAAGCAAAAATAATGAATAAAGGGTCTTTGATTGAGGAATCACTACTACTTGACATATAGTATTTTATCATTCCTAAGATATTATCATTTGTGAGAAATGCTAGCTTTTTAATAAAATATTTTCAGGGAGAAAAATTCACACTATCTTATCAATAGTCAAATAACCTTGAATTTCAAAACCATTAAATATGAAAACAAAAGAACTATCATAACTGAATTTATCAAATCCTTATAGAATGATCTGACATCAATATCTTATTCTACTATTTCCTTGATTTCAAGATAAGATGACTAATCTATCGAAATAGCCAAGACTAACCCCATACTCTTAACTAAAATCTAGCTTCAGGATTGATTCTCTTAGCACCCATCTGCCACATTTTGTTGCCAAACTTTAATCAAATAATTTTCCTTCACTGGGTTGGGAACCCTAAAAATGTGGATTTCTGTCAAAAGCCTGGAGCACAAGTTAGGACTCTCTTCTTTCCCAGCTTTTCAAATTATTGAAGACATAGCTGATATTCATACAACAGCTGATAATAGAATCAATGTGTGACTGATTTAAAATAACAGATTCAGGAATCCCAACTATGACTTCATGAATTGTACTTTTCAGGATTGAGACCAAAAATGTGTAATTTTTCCTTGACCCCACTGCACAGCTTATAGGATCTTAGTTCCCCACCCAGGGATGGAACCATGGCCCTCGGCAGTGAAAGAACAAACTCCTAGCCACTGGACCACCAGGGAATTCCCAGAAGTTCATAACTTTTAAAACTCCCAGATGGTTTTGTTGCAGCCAGTTTGATACTGGTTTATAAGATTTCTTTTGTAATCAGTGTCCTAGAGCAAGATGGTCATCAAAGATCAGGGAGAAATACAACTTTTTTAAACTGGTCTTTTATTATGAAGTAGCAGCAGCAAAAACAAGCAATTCTTTAGCTTACTTTTTATGAATATTCATTTTTGAAAAAATAAAATAAAAAATCCTCAAGGCTATCAGCATGAAGTTCTGGAGAGGAAGACACCTTCCGTAAAACCCTGTAACCGTGCATCCCTAGACACACGTGCGTGGGTGCTCAGTGGCTTCAGTCATATCCAATTCTTTGCAGTCCTATGGACTGTAGCCTGCCAGGCTCCTCTGTCCAAGGGATTCTCCAAGCAAGGATACTGGAATGGGTTGTCATGCCTTCTTCCAAGGGATCTTCCTGACCCAGCAATTGAACCCACAACTCCTGCATCTCCTGCACTGCAGGAAGATTCTTTACTGCTAAGCCACAGGGGAAGCCCCACACTAGACACAAAGATGGAAGCTTAGCTCAGCCTGATTCCTGGAGTTCACTCTCCACAGATTTGTATCAAGCAGTCTCATCAGTCCAAAGTTAACATACAAATAATTTCCCTGATCCAGATTTAAGTAATAAATCAGGCTCAGATTCTCTTTTGGGTTCACATATTCCTTCCTTTCTCCTTTATTTTCCAACTCCATTGTCAAAAATGGCCTCAAAGCTATCCTAGGAAGGAATTCTGAAAAAAAGTTGACACATTAAACAGAAATAAATTTTGATGATGCTGGGTTGCAAATAAATGTATAACACATGGACACAGAAAGTTGCTATCCACACCTCTAAAAAAAAAAACATAGGACAATGAGAACATAGAGGAGAAATATTTGGAACTGGGGTCACATTAAAAGACTCATGCAACATTGAAGAAAGACATTTGCTAAGCTTGGATTTTTGATTGTTTTACAAATACACAACATTCACAAAACTATACTGCACTTATTTTAAATAAACAAATTAATATGATTTGACGTGTGTGCACGTTTGTGAAGCTATTATTCCAATTAAGATAATGAACAATGCATCACCCAAAAAAGTTTTCTCACATCTCTTTATCCCTCAATCCTCTCCCCACCTCCTACTCCAATTTTCATGCAGCACTTCTGCCATGAATTAGTTTGCCTGTTTTATATGATATAAACAGAATCATGTGTACTGTTTTTTCTAGCTTCTTTCTCTCAGCATAATTAAGATTCTTTCATGGTTGTAAGTATCAATGGTTCATTCCTTTGTATTGATGAAAAGTTCCATTACATAGATATAAAATGATTTGTTAATCTATTCACCTGTTAACAAACATTTCTGTTAGTTCTAGTTGGAGGCTCTACAAACAAAGTTGCTTCGAGCTTTTGTGTGTCACATTTTTAATAGACATGTGCTTTCGTTTTTCTCTTGGGTGAATATCTGGGAGTGGAATTCCTGAAGCATATGGTAGGTGTTTATTTGACTTTAACTTTCTTATTTTTTCTAGTGGTTTTTTTTGTAGATTCCCTTGGATTTTATACTCAGATAATTATGCTGTCTGTGACTGAAGACAGGTTCGTGTCTTCCTTTTCAAATTGTGCTCTTTTGTTTCTTTCTCTTGCCTTTTTACACTGGCTAGAATCCCTAGTAAAAGACTAAATACAAACAGTGAGAGCCAAAATTCTTCCCCAGTGCTGAAATTAGTGGGGAAGCATTCATTCTTTCACCATCAAGTATGGTGTTTGATGTAGTTTTTGTAGAGGTTTTTTATTAAGTTGAGGCAATTCCTTAGGTCCTAATTTGCTAGAAGTTTTTAAACAGGAATGGATGCTGAATTTTCTCAAAAGCTTTTTCTGCATCTATTGAGATTGTTCTCATTTATTAATCAACTGCTACTTGTCAGCCCCTGTGACTACACTATTGATAACTTGCCACAATAAAATGTCAAAAAATATATCACTCTCCCATTGTATATAATAAAACAAGGCTCACAAGCATCTAGAAAGTTCATGGCAGAGCTAATAATTTTAAATAGAAATCTCTCTGATAGCAAAACCTGATTCCCTGTTTTTCATACTATAGATTATTTTCAGGGGCTTCCCTGGTGGCTCAGTGGTAAAGGACCCACCTGCAATGCAGAAGCTGCAGGTTGGATCCCTGAGCTGGGAAGATCCCCCAGAGGAGGAAATGGCAACTCACTCTGGTACTCTTGCCAGGATAATCCCATGGATAGAGGAGCCTGGCAGGCTGCAGTCCACGGGGTCACAAAGAGCTGGACATGACTGAAGCAACAAAGCACACACGCACACAATAGTCTGTTAACAACTTTCTTCTTTATTTCTGCACATTGAACTAATAACAAGTGACTAAATAATCACAGATTTGACCCTTTCACCAAAAGAAGACAGGAACACATTAGAAAGAATATCCAAGCTGCAGTTCAAGCCATTCCTTTCAGATCAATTGTTAGGCACCTGAGGAGCAATGCACTATAGCAAAGATGACAGATTTTTCTGGGCTTAGGTGAACCACCAGAGTCCCAAAACTTCATTCACAGCTCTTGATCACTCGCTTTCTCTAGTCTTTGAAACTGGCTTGTGATAAAGTAACCTAGAGGACAGCTGCTCAAATTAACTAGGATAAATATTTCTCTAAAATTTAAAAATAGAAGTATCATATGATTCAGGAATTCCAATTCTAATTATGTCAAAAAATTGAAATTTTGGTATATACCCAAAATACTGAGAAATTTAAATATCTATGCTTCTGTCAAAAGGTGGAAGCAACCCAAATATCAACAAATGAATGGATAGATGAAATGTGGTCTATACTTACCCTAGCATATTATTCAACCCTAAAAATGAAAGAAATTCTAAAACATGCTACAACATAGATGAAACTTGAGTACATCATGATAAATGAAATAAGACACAGAATGACCTGTGTTGCATGATTCCTCTTATACAGGATGTCTAAAGTAGTCAGACTCAGAGAGAGCAGAATAGTAGTGGTCAGGAGCTGGAGGGATAGGGGAATGGGGAGTTACTCTTTAATGAGTACAAATTTTCAGCTTTTCAACATGAAAAGAGTTCTAGAGATGAATAATGTTGCTGTTTAATAATAATGTAAATGTATTTAATATTACTGTATTATACANGAATAGTAGTGGTCAGGAGCTGGAGGGATAGGGGAATGGGGAGTTACTCTTTAATGAGTACAAATTTTCAGCTTTTCAACATGAAAAGAGTTCTAGAGATGAATAATGTTGCTGTTTAATAATAATGTAAATGTATTTAATATTACTGTATTATACACTTAAAATTATTAATATGGTAAAAAATGTCAGTTTAGGATGGTAAGACTTTTTGAGTTAAGCACATTTAAGTCTTTTTAAATTATTGTTTACTGGAGTATAGTTGATTAACAAAGTCAGTTTCTGATGTACAGCAAAGTGAATCAGTTGTACATATACAGCATATCCACTCTTTTTAGAATTATATTCCCATGTAGGTCATTACAAAGTATTGAGTAGAGTTCCCTGTGCTCTATAGTAGGTTTCTTATTAGTTATTTATCTAGTGTGCATATGACAATCCCAACCTCCTAATTTATCCCTCCCCTACTTCCCCCTTGGTAACCATAAATTTGTTTCCTATTTCTGTGACTCTACTTCTGTTTGGAAATAGGTTCATTTGTACCATTTTTTAAGATTCCACATATAAGTATTATAAACATTATATGATATTTGTCTTTGTTTGACTTCAATCAGTATGACAGTCTCTAGGTCTATCCATGTTGCTGCAAATGGCATTATTTCATTGTTTTTAATGGCTGAGTAATGTTGCATTAGTGAACTCAAGGAAATCTTTTGTAAAGTAAGCACTTGATTGCATTGAATTCCCCCTTCACCAAAATCTTATATGTTGACTTTCCCCCACTGCCTCTTTGGAGCAGTCTCTTAGAGCTATCTGAGATTCAGTCTCCCCAGCTGCAGTCCTCATTCTGCCCCAAGTAAAACTTAATTCACAACTCTCACATTGTACATCTTTTTAGTCAACAATGGCAAACAGCAAAGAGCTGTTACCTACAATGGCTTACCCCTTAAAGTTGAATGGAACTTATCTTCTTATCTCAAAATAATCACAGCTTCAGCTGAACTGGTTGAAGTTTTTTCAGATCCTGCCCTGGAATCTCCGTTAAATCTGATGGTACCACACATAGCACAAATTGTTCTCCAACCGAAAACCCCCAACCCAAACTACCAATCAGTTGACTAATATAAAATATTACTCAGGTTATTCAACTTTGTTACCCTTCTCAGTGAAAGGTTCTCTTGACAGTACCTCTGCTATTCAAAATGCCTTCATGTCCAGGACAGATTTTTTTAACACTCTCATACCAAATGTGAATTAATGTGTTTTAAAATAATCTTATCTTAAATATTGAAAAGAAACAATATCAGGCTGTCTATGCAATAACTATTCTAAACTCCTTTTTAAACCAATCATTAGCAAAAATGAAATTAACGAAGTAGCTGAACTTGTGGATCTATCTTGGATTCATTAAATTGCAAAAAGTATACATACAGTGGTAGTTATAGGTTTTTAACACAGTTCACATATCATGTATGCCTGTTAAAGTGAAAGTGAAAGTCGCTCATCATGTCTGACTCTTTGTGACACCGTGGACTATACAGACCATGGATTTCTTCAGGCCAAAATACTGGAGTGGGTAGCCTTTCCCTTCTCCAGGAGATCTTCTCAACCCAGGGATTGAACCCAGCTCTCCCACATTGCAGGTGGATTCTTCACCAGCTGAGCCACAAGCAAACCCCAGGAATACTGGAGTGGGTAGGCTACCCTTTCTCCAGCAGATCTTCTCAACCCAGGAATTGAACCAGGGTCTCTTGCATTGCAGGAGTCACCCTTTCTTATTTCTTTAACAAACATCTACTGATAATCAACTATGTGAATGGTGAATGCTCAATTCAACATGTAATAGTAAGTGAAAAACATTATAAGCCTATTGTAACAATAATTTATTAAAAAGGTAAGTTGAATATTCACAATATTATGTGATTGCAGAATTATCAATATCATATATATTGGATATCACACATTTCCCTATAATTGGCATGCTATGTATAATCAGAAAACTAATAAACGCTGTTTTCAAAGCACAGTATTAAAAAAAATAAAACCCATTCATAATACAGATTGTGAATTGCTCCCAAGAGTAAAGGCAATCTTACAATTTCGAAACAAAACAATGCTAACTCCCTTCAAGAATTCAGTAAGCAGCAATTATCCATAAAATGTGTCATACTTTCTGGGTCATCTTGAACCTAACCTTTTTGTCCCATGCTTGTCTAACACATCAGTTTCCACCTGCAGACAAACAATATGACAAATGCTACTTTGAAGGTGGCACCAAAGGAAGGGGGCTGCCCCAGTCACAAGTATGAGTACAGGTGGTGGGTGCCTGGGAAGCACTGTGTCCTTGCTGCACAGAAGTAGACAGCTGAGTCTCCAGGTTGGACGGTTGCGATGTGCAGGGAGAGATGTTTGGCGGTCTTATTCAATAAAACAGTCAATCTCTGGTCTTTTTTTTTCACCCATATTTGAAAGAATAGCTATAAGGAGCTGGGGGCCTTTCCCAGGTTCTTGCTTATACCAAGGGAAGTACTCTGAGTTACCATCTGTATAAGTGCAGGTGATAACAGAGCTGTTTCCCTCCTGGACACTCAGGGTAGAAGGACTCTGCTCCACCTTGTTCCCAAGGCTGACACCTACAGAGAAAGTAGAAGTCAGAGAAAGGAGAAGGTTGTCAGATTAAGCTCCACAATTTACTTTCCCTTTTCTACAATAACTAGAAGAAACCTGAATAAAGTCAGTTTCGGGGTCTAAAGAATATCTACTAATACACTCTGTTTCCCTTAAACCCTCAACTCACAGTCCAGCTGTAGCCATAAGAACGTGATTAAAGCTCCAATGGGTGTCTTCATTGTTTTTCCCATTTAGGATCAATTGTGGACCTACAGTCTCCAACCAGGACACCTGCTTCTGTTACCAGGTGTACCCTTCTTTTCTCTAGTGGTTTCTTTCATTGTCTACCCAGCCAATAAGAAAAAGGCTCTGCTTCTGCCCTAAAAGCCTATTCATTCAGAACCCACTCACATGAACCCTCCACATGTTCTGATCAGCAGAGGTGCACCACCATCTGGTGGTCACATCTCTAACTACTGAACTCTGGTTAAATGTCCTTTTCATGGCTGTGCCTATGAGGGACATGCATAAAAACAGCAAAGGTCAAACAAGTTATGTCTCAGATTGATGCAATCTCAATTCAGTTCAGTTCAGTCCCTCAGTCATGTCCAACTCTTTGTGACCCCATGAACCGCAGCATGCCAGGCCTCCCTGTCCATCACCAACTGCCAGAGTCCACCCAAATCCATGTCCATAGAGTCAGTGATGCCATCCAACCATCTCATCCTCTGTCGTCCCCTTCTCCTCCTGCCCTCAATCTTTCCCAGCATCAGGGTCTTTTGAAATGAGTCAGCTCTTTGCATCAGGTGGCCAAAGTACTGGAGTTTCAGCTTCAACATCAGTCCTTCCAATGAACACCCAGGACTGATCTCCTTTAGGATGGACTGATTGGATCTCCTTGCAGTCCAAGTGACTCTCAAGAGTCTTCTCCAACAGCATAGTTCAAAAGCATCAATTCTTCAGCGCTCATGCACAGTAAGAATGTATAGAAAGAGAATTTGACTGTTTATAAGCTGAAAAGAGGTAGATGCTGTTGCTCTTTATTCAATGATGGGCCTGATATATAGTTTTTAAATTATAAAAACACCATGATTCACTCTCCTAAATAAACAAACAAACCAAAAACTATGAAACCATGAAGTTCATGAAACTATCAAGTTCAGCCAATATACCATTTTCATTTGCCTGTTATGGAGGAAAACTTTCTCTAAAAGGAAACTGTAAGCCAAAGATCAGAATAACAGAGAGAAGATCATCTGATATTTCAATTGCCTGTTATCTCAGACTGTCTCCTCTAAGCTGGTTTTTAGTGGCCCCTTGCTTTCTCAGAGAATTGACAGTAGAATCAGTTGAAATGTATCCTAAAATGCAATTACTAAACGGCAAGGATCTAAGTTTTGCAGTTTGCATTAGACAGCTTTTCTTTGCTCAGCAATGAGGGTCTGGAAGAAGGAGATAGGAAAAGAATAAGGGGGAGGTGAGAGTATCCAGTTTATCCTCTACTTTCTACTTCTAGTTCATCTGATCTATTTTTTAATTATAAAATTTTTCTTTCTGTCATCTTGGATATAGTTCCTGTTTTGTAAAATGAGGTTGAACTAAACCCTGTCTAAGGGCTCATCTAGCTCTAAATTCTTTTGTACTATTTAGCAGAACAAATCTTTATTGAGGTCTACTTATATACAATGTAAAGTGATGAGAGAGAGTGGGGAGAAACCCCTTGCCCTCTGGAACTCCCAACACTATTTTCGCATCGCATGCAGTCTTTGGGGGCTGCAGTGGCCACTAATTAACGTAGGGCCTTCCTTGGAATGAATCCCTATCTGTGATTTCATTTCTCCTATGAGATGAAGGAGAATATAAATGCATAGTAAAATGGCATAAAATGGGACGTGGCTCACTGAATGTAAGCATCGTCACAGACAGTGAGGTCAAAGGGGCTTTGTGACCAAGTTGGCAAGAAGATGTTCTTTTGGTGACTCATTCTATGAGTCTTATTTCATCTTGTAGGATTAAAAGATAAAACATCAGCACGATTGAAGGACCTGGAGGAAGTAGATGAGTTGCCTACAGGTAAAGCAAGAGGCTCTTTCTAAAGCAACCAAATTGCTTTCTGGCTTCTGCCTTTCTCCTTGCAAGTGTAGGTGGGGATCACCTATATCATTTTTAGAACCAGTGCAAAATGAAAATTTGGAATCTTCTTTACAAGAAGCTGGGTATTGTTTTTGCTTTGGCTTCATCCCTTCATTCTTTCTGGAGTTATTTCTCCACTGATCTCCAGTAGCATATTGGGCACCTACTGACCTGGGGAGTTCCTCTTTCAGTATCCTATCATTTTGCCTTTTCATACTGTTCATGGGGTTCTCAAGGCAAGAATACTGAAGTGGTTTGCCATTCCCTTCTCCAGTGGACCACATTCTGTCAGCCTCTTGATGAAAGTGAAAGAGGAGAGTGAAAAAGTTGGCNGAACTCCAGGAGTTGGTGATGGACAGGGAGGCCTGGATGCTGCAATTCATGGGGTCGCAAAGAGTCGGACACGACTGAGCCACTGAACTGAACTGAACTTACAAGAAGCTAAGTAAAGTTTCGTTAGGTAATGCTTCTAGTGGGCTTCCCTGGTGGCTCAAATGGTAAAGAATTTGCCTGCAATGCGGGAGACCTGAGTTCGATCCCTGGGTCTGATCCCTGGGTCCGATCCCTGGGTTAGGAAGATCCCTTGGAGTAGGAAATGGCAACCCACTCCAGTATTCTTGCCTGGGGAATTCCGTGGAAAGAGGAGCCTGGCAGGCCACAGTCCATGGGGTCACATAGAGTAGGACAGGATGGAGCAACTAACACTTTCACTTTCAACGTTTCTAGGGGCACCGTTTTTCTAAAATGCTTTAACTCTTCATACAAATTAGTTTCGTGTATCTGAATCTAACTTTTTGAGACTTTTGATCATTTTAGGTTCACAGAAAAATTCAAGAGAAGATGCAGAGGTTTCCAATATACCTCCCATTCCCACACTTGCATAACCTTTCTTCTTATCAACCTCCACATGAGACTGGTCTACTTCTCACAACTGATGAGCCCATATTAACACATTATAATCGCCCAAAGTCTATAGTCTACCAGGATTCACTCTTGATGTTGTGCATCCTATGGGTTTACACAAAGGTATAGTGGCACGTGTTCATCACTACAGTATCACAGAGAGTAGTTTCACTCCTAAAAATCCTTTGTGCTCTGCCCATTCATCCTTCCACTCCCCTCAATCCTTGCAATCACTGGTTTTCCCTCTCTTTGTGATTTTGCCTTTCCCGGGATGTCATATAGTTGGAACCATATAGTAGGCAGCCTTTAGACTGACTTCTCTCACTTAGCATCATGCATTTAAGTTTCCTCTGTATTTTTATGGCTTGACAGCCCATTTCCCTTTAACACTGAGTAATATTCCATTGTTTGGATGTACCACAATTTACTTATCCATCCTCTTGTTGCAGGACATCTTGGTTAGTCCCAAACTTTGCTGATTATGAATAAAGTGCTCTAAACTCCCATGCTTTCTCTTAGCTTGTGGCAGCTGCCATCAGTGTGTGGTGCTCCTTGGCTTTCAGACACATCACTCCACTCTCTGCCTTGTCTTCACGTAAAGAATTATTTTTCTCATATTTGTTATTACCAGGACTCAAAAATCTGAATACAAACTTTAAAAACATTACACACATTTAATTCCCTTTTCACTTTGAAGGAACACACGTGCAGTTAACCAAAAAATTGGGTCATCTCTTTCTATTTGTTGATCACCGTATATTTTTCCAAGCATTTTCCATCAGAGAAATTTATATGTAGCTTATATTTTATCTGTCAGGAACACTAGATTGTTTTAACAGGACATTGAATATTGGCATCTACATCAGTTATGACAATGGCTCCATATTAGAGCTTTGTATCCATGAGAGATTCCTGGGAAAAGAAGGGCAAAAAAAAAAAAAAAAAAAGTGAAATGACAGTCCTAAAGGACCTGATCTTCGGGGAAAATGCTGAATTATGAATCTGGAAACCCACAGAGGTAACAAGGGCACTTGGGCGGTGTAGTACTGCGGAGGGCTGGGGCCGAGGCAGCTGCAGTTTGGCTACAGGCTGCAGGCCGCCTGGGAGCACTGTGCCTCCACCGCACGGGGTAGGTGGCTGCGTCTTCCAGCTGGGAGGCTGTGCTGTGTAGGGTACTGTACCGCTCCTTAGAATTCACTGTGGAACTCAGCCTTTCATTCTGCTTCGTCCCTGAAGCTATGAAAAACAGCCTGGTGAGGCTGCCTCCGGGATTCTGCTGGAACCACTGCGCACTGGTCACCGTGTCAGAAGAATTGCACCACAGAGTAGAGCTGGCTCCCTCCTGGAGGCTCAGGACTGAAGGACTCTGCTCCCCCTTCACTCCCCTCATCCCTGCTTGGAAAGAGAGAGAAGCGAACACGAATGATGTCACTGGGGAGTCATGGATGGGGTTTCCAGACCAGGAAACTATCTCAGGAAACACCTGAGGACGTAGGACCATCTAGGAGCTCCAGGTCAGCTTTCCTCCCCTCCCTCCCGCTGACAGCTGTGAACACTCCCCAGCTCCCTATCTGGGATGACCCCGACTCACAGCAAGTCTGGACCCACAGAAGCCCCAGCAGGGCTCCCCATTTTCTCTTCATGATCCCTTGCCCAGTTACTGAGGTGCCTTCGCCCCTACTCTGAAGAATATAGAGTCTTGGGGCCAGAGAAGTTTTGCTCTTACTGTCAGTACGTTCCACCAGAATCACTGAGTACCAATCACATCTGAGGTGAGTCAGCTCACTTAACAGGAAGCTCCACCCGCAGTGGCCCAGTGAGACTGCAGTAAGGTCAGCAGTTTCTCCAAAATTGAGGTTTGGGGGGACAGTGCAGAGAGGTAAAAGCAATATTTCCGATACGTGAAGTCGTAAAGAATTTTATTTCCTTAAAAGACTATACGTAAGAGAAGACTGTGGGATAGTGTGTGAGGAAAGGTAGACGATATTTCTAGAAGAATTGTGTCAACCAGAAATTTCCCCAAAATTGAGGTTTGGGGAGACAGTGCAGAGAGGTAAAAGCAAAATTTCCGATATGTGAAGTCGTAAAGAATTTTTTTTCTTAAAAGACTATATGTAAGAGAAGATTGTGGGATAGTGTGTGAGAAGAAAGGTAGATGATATTTCTAGAAGAGTTGTGTCATGATGGATTACGTAGAACCTTGAGGAATTATAGGGAAGGATGACCCATTTTTCAAATTGCATAGTTTGGCAGAGATTTTGATAATTCAGTTATGTGAAAATTCTGATCAAGGAAAACTATCTGATACATGCATTGTTTATTGCAGAAGTAACTACAATTTCTTGAAATCGTTTGGAAACCAAGATATATAGTCGGCCTTTGCACAGAAATGATTCCAATAAGAATTTGGTTGTTGAAAAACAGGACATGCATATAATCTTCCCTCTGCCTTAATTTCCACCTCTCCCTTCCTACTGTCCAACTCTTGGAAGCCCTGTTGACCCACAGCTAATTCTGATCTGGCCAAACTTTTTTGTTCAAATTCAATATTGTCTTTCTCCTTTCCTTCTATTTTTGTTCCTTATTTTTTCCTCTTTTTATTCTTGTTCTTCCTACTCTTGAGAAATATATGAAAAGGTAGGAGGTCTGAGGTATTGGAATAATTTCTGGGTCAGTGGGTTTGGGGAATTCCGTCACAAAAATTTTAAAAATAAGTACAAATAGTAGAGCTTGAAGTCAGGCAAGTTGATTCCTCCAGCTCCATTCTTCTTTCTCAAGATTGCTTTGGCTATTCGAGGTTTTTTGTATTTCCATATAAATCTTGAAATTATTTGTTCTAGTTCTGTGAAAACTACTGCTGGTAGTTTGATAGGAATTGCATTGAATTTGTAGATTGCTTTGGGTAGTATATTCTTTTCACAATATTAATTCTTCCGATCCATGAACATGGAATATTTCTCCATCTATTAGTGTCCTCTTTGATTTCTTTCATCAGTGTTTTATAGTTTTCTATATATAAGTCTTTAGACTATGTGACACATGCATTGTTTATTGCAGAAGTAAATACAGTTTCTTGAAATCATTTAGAAACCAAGATATATAGTCAGCCTCTGCACAGAAATCATTCCAATAAGAATTTGGTTGGTGAAAAACAGGACATGCGTATAATGTTCCCTCTGCATTAATTTCACCTCTCCCTTCCTACTGTCCAACTCTTGGACGCCCTGTTTACCCACAGCTAATTCTGATCTGGCCACACTTTTTTGCTCAAATTCAATATTGTCTTTCTCCTTTCCTTCTATTTTTGTTCCTTATTTTTTCCTCTTTTTATTCTTGTTCTTTCTACTCTCAAGAAATATATGAAAAGGTAGGAGGTCTGGGGTACTGGAATAATTTCTGGGTCAGTGGGTTTGGGGAATTCAGTCATAAAAATTTTAAAAATGAATAAAGGTAATGCAGATGTTTTCTGTTGAGCTTCCATGCTCTCAGAGCTCAGTAGTATCCCTATTTCTCTATCTCTGCTCAAAGAATCATCCTCACCATGGATTTACAGAGGTAAGGGCTACAGCTTTCCAAACCTTATATAGAATAACAAAGCTGAAATCTGAGATGAACTTTACACAAATACTGTTCCCCTCTCCCCACCTTTGCTGTCTATAATTTGACTGTTTCCCATGCTCTCTGGGCTCCTCTCTTAACTGTTCCATCTTTGGAATCATCAGAAAAGGTCTTCATGTCTTGTAAAGCCTACAGTGCCCCCTAGTGGACTGAAACCCTCAACAAAGACCCCTTCAGACCAACAACTGCAGCGTCACAAATCCCCAGTCCCATTCACTGCATGCTTCCTGATGAAGAAAGTAGTCAAAAAAAAACAGTCACTGCCTAGATTGAATGGAAACTAAAAATAAACTCTTAGTCTTAAAATGTCATTTCATGGAAATTTATCCCATGAAAGTTATCAAAAATATGATAAATTTCATCTTGTGCTTTTTTTTCATTTCTTTAGTTCAAAATAAATGCTTATTTATAGAAGTTGAGCTGTAAATATGGTAATTTATTAAAAAGAACAAAATTTTGCCATTTGCAGCAACAGGGATGGACTTGGACGGCATTATGCTAGGTGAAATATGTCAGAGAAAGACAAATACTGTATGATATCATTTGTGTATGGAATCTAACAAACACAATAAACTAGTGAATATAACAATAAAAGCAGACTCATAGAGAACAAACTGGTGGCTATTAGTGGGGGCAGGGCCAGTAGAGGGGTGTGGGTGTGGGAGATGCAAGCAGTTGGGTATTAGGTCGGCTTAAGGATGTATTGTCACAACCCAGAGAATATAGCCAATATTTTGTAATAACTGTAAATGGAAACTAACCTTTAAAACTGTTACACAGCCATTGTTTGGCTACAGTGCACAGGATCACAGAGAACCAGACAGGACCGGAGCGCCTGAGCACACACACGAGTGAGAGAAGCCAGTCTGAGACAGCAGCACACCATGAGTCCACCTACACGATGCTCTGGATGGAGCAAAGCTACGGAGACAGCAGCAAGACCAGTGTTTGCAGGGTTACAGGGAAGGAGGGAAAAATTTTACATACACTTTTAAGAAAAGAAAGCCCAACCAATGAGTAAAAGTCAAAAAGTTTAATAGTAAAGCTTAACAAACTCGGGTAGCTCAGCTGGTAAAGAATCCGCCTGCAACGCAGGAGACCCCAGTTTGATTCCTCAGTCAGGAAGAATGTCAATGTTTGGCAAAACCAATACAGTAATGTAAAGTAAACTAAAGTTAAAAAAAAAAAAAAAGTACAAATAACGCAAATGTTTTCTGTTGAGCTTCCATGCTCTCAGAGCTCAGTAGTATCCCTATTTCTCTACCTCTGCTCAGAGAATCATCCTCACTGTGGATTTACAGAGGTAAGGGCTGCTGCTGCTGCTAAGTCACTTCAGTCATGTCCGACTCTGTGTGACCCCACAGACAGCAGCCCACCAGGCTCCCCTGTCCCTGGGATCCTCCAGGCAAGAATTCTGGAGTGGGTTGCCATTTCCTTCTCCAATGCATGAAAGTGAAAAGTCAAAGTGAAGTCGCTCAGTAGTGTCCGACTCTTAGCGACCTCATGGACTGCAGCCTACCAGGCTCCTCCGTTCATGGGATTTTCCAGGCAAGAATACTGGAGTGGGGTGCCATTGCCTTCTCCGGAGGTAAGGGCTACAGGTTTCCAGACCTTATATAGAATGACAAAACTGAAATCTGAGATAAACTTCACAAACACCGTTCCCCTGTCCCCACCTTTGCTGTCTATGATTTGACTGTTCCCCATGCTCTCTGGGCTCCTCTCTTAACTGTTCCATCTTTGGAATCATCAGAAAAGGTCTTCATGTCTTGTAAAGCCTACAGTGCCCCCTAGTGGACTGAAACCCTCAACAAAGACCCCTTCAGACCAACAACTGCAGCATCACAAATCCCCAGTCCCATTCACTGCATGCTTCCTGATGAAGAAAGTAGTCAGAAAAAAAAGTGACTGCCTGGATTGAATGGAGACTAAAAATAAACTCTTACTCTTAAAATGTCACTTCATGGAAATTTATGCCTTAAAAATTTTGATAAATTTCATTTGTGCTTTTTTTTCCATTTCTTTAGTTCAAAATAAATCCTTATTTATAGAAGTTGTGCTGTGAATATGGTAATTTATTAAAAAGAACAAAATTTTGCCATTTTCAGTAACTGGGATGGACTTGGAGGGCATTATGCCAAGTGAAATACGTCCGAGAAAGACAAATACTGTATGATATCATTTGTGTATGGAATCTAACAAACACAATAAACTAGTGAATATAACAATAAAGCAGACTCACAGAGAACAAGCTGGTGGCGATTAGTGGGGGCAGGGCCAGTAGAGGGGTGTGGGTGTGGGAGATGCAAGCAGTTGGGTACAAGGTCGGCTTAAGGATGTACTGTCACAACACGGAGAACATAGCCAACATTTTGTAATAACTGTAAATGGAAACTACCCTTTAAAACTGTTACACAGCCATTGTTTGGCTACAGTGCACAGGGTCACAGAGAACCAGACAGGACCGGAGCGTCTGAGCACACACACGAGTAGAGAAGCCAGTCTGAGACAGCAGCACACCATGAGTCCTCCTACACGACGTTCTGGACGGAGCAAAGCTACGGAGACAGCAGCAAGACCCGTGTTTGCAGGGGTATAGGGAAGGAGGGAAAAATTTACAGACACTTAAGAAAAGAAAGCCCAACCAATGAGTAAAAGTGAAAAAGTTTAATAGTAAAGCTTAACAAACTTGGGCAGCTCAGCTGGTAAAAAATCCGCCTGCAACGCAGGAGACCCCAGTTTGATTCCTCAGTCGGGAAGTTCCCCTCGAGAAGGGCAGGCTACCCGCTCCAGTATTATTGGTCTTCCCTGGTGGCTCATACAGTAAAGAATCTACCTGACCTGGATTCGACTCCTGGGTTGGGAAGGTCCCCGGAGAAGGAAATGGCAACCCACTCCAGGGTTCTTGCCTGGAGGATCCCGTGGACAGAGGAGCCACGGACAGAGGAGTCCACGGGGTTGCAAAGAGTCGGACACAGCTGAAGGGACCAAGCACGCACAGCACACACAAAGTGTGGGGGATTCTTTGTGTTGTTCTCAGTTCATTAAAGACTAACTTCCACTTTTATGCTGAGTTTAGAAAGTCATCATTGCTTGTCATAAAGAATTGTGGAGAGCACGGCTATTCTTTGCTCACAAGTGACCTCACTCAGGCCTCCTGCTTTAGTGCTCCCCAAAACCCTCAACACTCACACATGTGCACTTATGGGCAACGCCGTCTTTCTCAGTTACTCAGAGATGATCGGCGCCTTGTCTTCTTAGCCTTTGCACAGGTGTTCAGCACACATTGTGATGCGTCTCACACGAGGTCTAGGTTCCTTCTTCAACTATTCTGCAAGTCTCCGTTCTTCCTTATACTTCTCATCCTCTGAAATCTGTTGATAGCACTCTGCGCTGCTGACTCCTTTTCTGTTTTCTGTATTTTCAGGTGTATATCCATTCTAATTTATTTACTATCTTTTAAATACAGTTTCGGGGATAAAGAGATGAGTGTGCATAAAATCCTTTCCTCTCTTCCCACTGTTTCGTTATGTATGAGATTCTGTTCCTCCTCCTTTCCTCCCTTCTTTCTCTACTGAGAGTGATAACTTGTGGAGGCCGTGGCTCTCCTGTCACCCCCCATGCCATGCTCTGTCAGGAGGACATTGTGCAGACCACACCTCATCTGGCACACTTGGGCTCTGTGAACGTGTAGTGAGGCCTAGTGATACCCACCTGGGTGACTTGGAACAACTTGTGGAAGCAGCAGGACATGCAAAACACCACTTCGTTGCTTATGTGGTTTACCTTGAAATTGCTTTGACCTGGAAAAGGAACTATTGGTTTCAGAGAGTTTTCAGTTTCACTAATGAAGAGTTGGGTATGGGGACTATTCACTTCTTATTCTTATGCTTTAGCCATTCGTATGTTTTTTGTATGAACCAGAGACTAAGAGACAAACAGCCATAGGCTCTGCTGGAACCACATGGATCCAGGCCCCGTCGCTGCTCAGAGTCTGTGCTCAGCGCCCCCTGCAGTTTCCATCACTGTGTCTCTCAGAGCACAGTGGTACACAGCCGAGTCTGACTCTTGGACTGAGGCCTTCTCCAAGTGGAAGGAGGTGGATTTTGCATTGTATGTGGCTTCAAAACCTTTGTTGGTTCCCTTGTCGTTGGCCGTCGTGGCTTTCAGGAGGAGCTGTGGACCTTCTCCAGGATACTGGACACACCAGAAAAGAGTGGGGTACCCGGAGGCTGAACAAGTGCAGTTCACAGTCAAGGTAGCCCCTTCCAAAAGGGTCACTTGGCCGTCCGTCTGGCTCACTGAGTCTCCACGGGTTTGTCCTAGGGGGAAAAGCAACACCGTCTTTCTCAGTTACTCAGAGATGATCGGCGCCTTGTCTTCTTAGCCTTTGCACAGGTGTTCAGCACAGATTATGATGCGTCTCACATGAGGTCTAGGTTCCTTCTTCAACTATTCTACAAGTCTCCGTTCTTCCTTATACTTCTCATCCTCTGAAATCTGTTGATAGCACTCTGCGCTGCTGACTCCTTTTCTGTTCTCTGTATTTTCAGGTGTATACGCATTCTAATTTATTTACTACCTTTTAAATAGAGTTTCAGGGGATAAAGAGATGAGTGTGCATAAAATCCTTTCCTCTCTTTCCACTGTTTCGTTATGTACTATTGGTGTCAGAGTTTTCAGTTTCACTAATGAAGAGTTGGGTGTGGGGAATATTCACTTCTTATTCTTATGCTTTAGCCATTCGTATGTTTTTTGTATGAACCAGAGACTAAGAGACAAACAACCATAGGCTCTGCTGGAACCACATGGATCCAGGCCCCGTCGCTGCTCGGAGTCTGTGCTCAGCGCCCCCTGCAGTGTCCGTCACTGTCTCTCAGAGCACAGTGGTACACAGCCGATCTGACTCTTGGACTGAGGCCTTCTCCAAGTGGAAGGAGGTGGATTTTGCATTGTATGTGGCTTCAAAGCCTTTGTTGGTTCCCTTGTCGTTGGCCGTCGTGGCTTTCAGGAGGAGCTGTGGGCCTTCTCCAGGATACTGGACACACCAGAAAAGAGTGGGGTACCCGGAGGCTGAATAAGTGCAGTTCACAGCCAAGGTAGCCCCTTCCAAAAGGGTCACTTGGCCGTCCGTCTGGCTCACTGAGTCTCCACGGGTTTGTCCTAGGGGGAAATAAGAGAGTTCTCTGTGATCTTGGACATAAAACTCTGGGATAAAATTAGGCTCAAAGGTTTTGTTGACATAACAAAAGAAAGGATCCAAATGTTTAGAGGCGTTTTTCTTACCCAGCAGGAAGAGTATCACAGTCACTAAGCCTGGAGAAGAGCTCATCTCTAGATTGTCTCCTGAATAACGTTCTTGACTCTTAACATGAAGAAATGTTGAAGTCACAGTGAGGTTTAGTTTCAGTGAAGTTTAGGCACACAGGAAGTGTGTCTGTTAGGAAACTGCACCCTCTGGTGGACAGGTTCAGAAATGCGATGCATGTATAGTGTAAAGAAAGTGAAGTCGCTTAGTCGGGTCCGACTCTTTGAGACCCCATGGACAGTATAGCCTGCCAGGTTCCTCCATCCATGGGATTTTCCAGGCAAGAATACTGGAGTGTGTTGCCATTTCCTTCTCCAGGGGATCTTCCCGACCCAGGGATCGAACTTGGGTCTCCCACACTGCAGGCAGACTCTTTACCAACTGAGCACCAGGGAAGCCCACATATCCTGGTCTCCTCCCTAAATTAGAAAATGTTATCCTTGACTTTATCCACGAGGCACAGATCAGTCTTCAGGTGGAGCTTGGAAATCTGATCAACAGCTGTCAACACTTCTCAGGTCTGTTTTGTTCCTAGGATACTACCTGACCTGGAAGTTCTTTAACACGCATTCCAGGTATTTTTGTAGCTGAGAAGATATCGATTTTCTTAAGAACTTTAATATAGTATTTTATATTCTCATGTATCCATTGTGGCCAACCTATAATTCACTGACTGTCAGAAGAGTTTGTGGCTGATTACAGAGGAAGAAATAAGAAGCCAGGTCGTTACTGAGTGGATCTCTGTTTTGCAGCATTGTGCCCCAAGTCATAGAAGAGTGACTGACAGTTACTTGTCGTTTAGTCGCTGAATCAGTCATGTCTGATCCGTTTGCAGCCCTAAGGACTGTAGCCCGCTAGGCTCCTTTGTCCGTGGGCTTTCGCATTCAAGAATACTGGAGTTGCTATTTTCTTCACCAGGGGATCTTCCCAACCCGGGGATCGAACCTGAGTCTCCTGCACTGGCAGGCAGATTCTTTACCACTGAGTCACCAGGGAAGCCCTGACTGGTGTTTATCACATGCTCACTAAATATTTGCTATACCGAAAAAAGTAATGAATAAAGGGTCTTTGACTGAGGAATCACTACTACTTGAAATAAAATATTTTCTCAGTCCTAAAATAATATCATTTGTAAGAAATGTTATCTTTCTAATAAAATTTTTTGAGGGAGAAAGTCACACTGTGTTATCAATAGTCAAATAATCCTGAATTTCAGAATCATTAAAATGTGAAAACAAAAGAAATATCATAATTGAAATTATCAAATCCTTGTAGAATTATCTAAGATCAATATCTTATTCCCCTTCTTCCTTGACTCTAAGATAAGAGGGTTGGCCTATGTAAATCAGACAAGGACTAATCCTACTCTATATTCTTAGTTGACATCTAGCCTGAAAGATACTTTCTATTCCATCTGCCACATTTTGTTGCCAAACTTGAACCAAATAATTTTCCCCCAGTGTTTGAAACCCTGAAGATGTAGATTTGTGTCAAAAGCTCAGAGCATGAGTTAGGATGCTCTTCTTTCCCAGCTTTTCAAATTGTTAAAGACCTCTCAGCACGTGACAGCTGAAAGTAGAATTAATGAGTGAATGACTTAAAATTACACGTTCTGGGCCCACCAATAACTTCATGAATCACATTATCCAGAGTTGAGACCCATGAATCTGTAATTTTTTAGAGCTCCCCAAGAAGTTGGGTTGCAGCCAGTCTGATGTTGGTTTACAAGTTTTCATTTGGCACAGATGTCCTAGATCAAGGCAGCTGTCAAAGATCAGGGAGCAACAGGGTGTTCCCAGGATTACAAACACACTCAAAACTTCTCTTTTTGAGCACCAGCGGCAAAAACAAGCACTTCTTTAGCTCTCTTTTTATGACCATTCATTTTATAAAACAAAACCTCTGAGGAGTATCAGGATGAAGTTCTAAGAGGCTGTCATCTTCTGTAAAGCCCTGTAACCGTAGATCCCTAAACACACAGAAGGAAGCTTAGCCCATTCTGTTTCTGGGACTTCACTTTTCTCAGATTCACATCAAGGAATTTCATGAGTCCAGAGTCAGCATATGAATCATTTCCCAAATCCAGATTTAAATTTAAAAAAACCAGGCTTGATACTGCTTGGATTCACATATCCCTTCCTTTCTTCTCTACCTTCCAAATCACATAGTGAGAAACTGCCTCAAAACTATGCCAGAAAGAAATTCTGGAAAATCAGTTACAAACTTCTGTTCTGGTAGGTGGGTTTCCCTGGTGGCTCAGATGGTAAAGAATCCACTGGCAATTCTGGTATATAGAAAGAATACAAACTAGGTTGTAATGATGTAGGACTGAAAATAAATGTATAGCACATGGATGCAGAGAGTTGTTACCTCTGCTTTAAAAAAAAAACATAGTTTAAGGCCAATGAGTACATATAGAAGAAGTATGTTTGAATTTCGGGGTCATAAAGGAAGACTTCTACAGCACTGAAGAAAAATATTTGCTATATTTGGATTTTAATGGCTTTATTAATACATAGTTCTCTTTAAAATAAATTGTACCCCCTTAACTTAATAAGATTGACACCTGTATATACTTGTGAAACCTTCACCACAATCAAGATAATGAACAACACATCACCCCAAAAGTTTCCTCTTGTCTCTTTTTAGTCCTCTCAGCCTTTACTTCCTACTCCCATTTTCAAGCAACATTTCTTTCATAAAATAGTTTACATATTCAGTAATTTCAGATAAATGGTATGATATGTGCCTTTGATACCTTCTTTCATTCAGCATAATTATTTTAACATTCTTCCATGGTCATTATAATCATGTTTCATTCCTTTGTATTGCTGAGTAGTATTCCATTATATGGATATGATTTATCTATAGATACATTTATCTATTCACCTATTGATGGACATTTAGGTTAGTCCTAGTTTGCAGATGTTACAAATAAAACTGATATGAACATGTGTGAATAAGATTTTTTATAGTCGTACTCTGATTTCTCTTGGGTCAATATCTGGGAGTGGAATGACCAGAGCCTATGTGAGATAAATATTTGACTTTGCTTAATTTTCATTTTTTTCTAGTAACGTTTTTGCAAATTCCCTTGGATTTGACGCTCAGATAATTACGCTGTCTGTGACTAAAGGTAGATTCACTTCTTTTCCAAACTGTGACTTTTGTTTCTTTCTCTTGCCTTATTGCACTGGCCAGGACCCTTAGTACAATATTCAGTACAAGTGGTGAGAGTCAAAAGTCTTCCCTTGTTCCTGAAATTTGAAGGAAAGTATTCAGTCTTTCGCCATCCAGTGTATTTGATGTAGATTTTTTTTGTAGAGGACCTTTATTAAGTTAATGAATTCCCTTAAGTCCCAGTTTGCTGGGAGTTTTTAATCAAGAATAGATACTGGGTTTTGTCCAATGGTTTTTCTGTATCTATAGAGGTTACTGTCATTAATCAATCATCTGTGACTTGTTAATCTCTGTGGATACACTACTGATAAATTGTCACAACAAAGTATCAAAGAAGATATCACTCTATCATCTTACAGATAGTAAAACAAAGCTATCTAGAAACTTAATTTTACAGTTAATAGTTTTGAACACAGACCTGTCTAATAGCAAAAATCTGTTCTCTTTTTTCCCCTATAGATTCTCTTCAGAGAAATTTTGAGACAGAGAGGGCAGCAAAACTACTTCTCGAATCTTTGAAATATTTTAAGACAGTCTTTTAATAGGTTCTTTACTTATGCAAATTGAACTAATTAAATAATTATAGATTTGGCACTTTCTCCAAAAGAGGAAAGAAACATGAAGAATACTCATGAACTTGTTTACAAGACAGAAACAGACTCACAGACTCATAGAGAATGAACTTGTGGTTGCCAAAGGGGAGGATGGGGGGAGAGACGGTTAGGGAGTTTGGGATGGACATGTACACACTGCTATGTTTAAAATGGATAACCAACAAGGACCTAATGTATAACACAGGAAACTCTGCCTAATGTTACGTGGCAGCTTGGATGAGATGGGAGCTTGGGGGGAAATGGATACATGTATCTGTATGGCTGAATTCCTTTCCTGTCCACCTGAAACTATCACAACATCGTTAATCCGTATATACTCCAATATAATATAAAGTTTCAAAAAGAAAATGTCCAAGCTGCAGTTCAGAAGATGACCACAAGGTAGTGCCTTGACCATTCCTTTCAGACTACTGCTGACGAGGCACCTGAGGAGCAATACACCACACCCAGGGTGACAAACTCTTCCTTCCGTCAACCACCACAATTCTGAAACCTCACTCCTGACTACTGATCACTCTATTTCTCTTTCCCTTGAAACTGGCATGTGATAAAGTAGTCTAGAGCAGAGTTTTTCAGACTAACCAGGATAAGTGTTTCTCAAAAATTTTAAAATTGTACTGCCATGTGATCCAGCAATTCTACTTCTGATTATATTATATTCAAAACACTTGAAAGAATTTGGATATATACTCCAAATATTGAGATATATCCATGTTTCTACCAAAAGATGTGAGGAACCCAAATGTTCATCAACAGGTGAATGAGTAGACAAAAAGTAGTGTATATGTACAATGGAATATTATTCAACCCTAGAAGGGTATTAAAAAAATCTACAACATGGATGAAATGTGAGGACATTATAATAAAAGAAATGTCACAAAATGACCAATATTTTATAATTTGACTTATATGAGTTATCTAAAGTAGTCAAACTCATAGAAAGAGAAAGCAGAACAGTAGTGGCCATGGGTTGGAGGGACAAGGGAATGAGGAGGTAGTCTTTTTTTTTTTTTTTTAATTTACATTTTTGGCTGCACATAGAGGCATGGGGAACATCAGTTCCCTGACCAGGGATCAAACCTGTGTTCCCTGCGTTGTAAGCATGGAGTCTTCATCACTGGACTACCAGGGAACTCCTGAGGACTTAGTCTTTAATGAGCACAAATTTTCAAATTTCAAGATGCAAAGAGTACTAGAGACGGATGGTGCTTGCTGAACAGCAATGTAAATGTACTTAGTATCACCAGATTGAACACTTGAAATAGTTAAAATTATAAAAATGAATGTCAAAGTGATAAAAATTTAATTTAAAAAAATTTAAGGGAGTATTTTAAGAATTCTACTTTACACATCTGCTTCCAAATGCAAATATAAGAGGGAGTTATAATACAAAACCACTTATCAATCCTCCATTACCATTCAGATTTTAAGGAGCTGAGAAAATGAGGTTAGAGGTAGGAGGAAATTGGAGACAAGGAATATTTTGGACTGTGTTAACAGTGTTTAGACTTTTTCAACACTGTGTTGAAAAAGAGGGCCTAGAGGGATGCAAAATCAGTCACATGATGGTAAAAAAGCTTTTTGAAGAGTGGGACAGCAAAGGGCAAGAGCAGAGAAAGAAGACAATACATACTCTTCTCCTTCACAATGTCCTTCTAAGAGCAGTTAATTATTAATCACTTTGTGAATAAGATTGATGGGAGGCAGTTAAACTATATTATAGAAATTGAGCTATTTCGTACTAGAGGTGTTAATAATGCAGAATGAGTATTAGCACAAAGTTTGTGACATGTGAAACATTTTAGAAAGTAAATGAGAGTGCATTAAGTCCACTAATAAATCTAAAATAAACTTATTCATTAAATGGTATAAAACTGCATTCAAACATATTCAAAAAGAGGGCTACCACAGAGAGATTTTACCACCTTCCTCATTCCAAGTAATGTCAGTAATACAATACACATACAATAAATATTTATTGATCAAATTGATCTGTGGAAAATTCTTAAAGAGATGGGAATACCAGACCACCTGACCTGCCTCTTGAGAAATCTGTAGGCAGGTCAGGAAGCAACAGTTAGAACTGGACATGGAACAACAGACCTGTTCCAAATCAGGAAAGGAGTATGTCAAGGCTGTATATTGTCACCCTGCTTATTTAACTTATATGCAGAGTACATCATGAGAAACAATTCTTAAAGAGATGGGAATACCAGACCACCTGACCTGCCTCTTGAGAAATCTGTAGGCAGGTCAGGAAGCAACAGTTAGAACTGGACATGGAACAACAGACCGGTTCCAAATCAGGAAAGGAGTATGTCAAGGCTGTATATTGTCACCCTGCTGATTTAACTTATAAGCAGAGTACATCATGAGAAACGCTGGGCTGGGTGAAGCACAAGCTGGAATCAAGGTCACCAGGAGAAATATCAATAACCTCAGATATGCAAAGGACAGCACCCTTATGGCAGAAAGCAAAGAGGAACTAAAGAGCCTCTTGATGAAAGTGAAAGGGGAGAGTGAAAATGTTGGCTCAAAGCTCAACATTCAGAAGACTAAGATCATGGCATCCAGTCCCATCACTTCATGGCAAATAGATGAAGAAACAGTGGAAACAGTGGCTGACTTTATTTTTCTGGGCTCCAAAATCACTGCAGATGGTGACTGTAGCCATGAAATTAAAGGACACTTACTCCTTGGAAGAAAAGTTATGACCAGCCTAGATAGCATATTAAAAAGCAGAGACATTACTCTGCCAACAAAGGTCCATCTAGGCAAGGCTATGGTTTTTCCAGTGGTCATGTATGGATGTGAGAGTTGGACGATAAAGAAAGCTGAGCGGCGAAGAATTGATGCTTTTGAACTGTGGTGCTGGAGAAAACTCTTGAGAGTCCCTTGGACTGCAAGGAGATCCAAGCAGTCCATCCTAAAGGAAATCAGTCCTGAATATTCATTGGAAGGACTGATGCTGAAGCTGATACTTTGGCTACCTGATGTGAAGAACTGACTCATTGGAAAAGACCCTGATTCTGGGAAAGATTGAAGGTGGGAGAAGAAGGGGACGACAGAGGATGAGATGGTTGGATGGCATCACCCACTCAATGGACATGAGTTTGAGTAGACTCCAGGAGTTGGTGTCAGGCGGGGAGGCCTGGTGTGCTGCGGTCCATGGAGTCGCAAAGAGTCGGACACAGGTGAGTGACTGAACTGAACAGAACTTATCTGAAAGACCAATAATTCACACATATCTTTAACTGATTTTTAATTCAGAAATTTCTGAATTTCCTTAGTCAATTCTTCTAGTTTAATCTTATCACCAAATGATAAAGGTTTTGGTGGTTATATTTGTCTTCGATAAGAAATTTAATCCAAATTTTCAGGGATAAGAATGTTTTTGATGAGTGATAGCTCTAGACATGGTCTATGAACCTAGAGAAATACTTTCTTAGAATTAGTGTTTCCCCTCTAAACCTACACCGTGCTGCCACAGTACTAACCACTTCCTGTCTGTGGAGGCGATTCCCTACCCTGGTCCCTACAGCAGGTGGATGTATCAGTTAGAACTCTGGGTTTTGGTGCAGGTCCCTCCTACACGCCTCTCACTGTGGGCTCCCTCAGTGCACAGAAATACACTGCAGAGTCCTCCAGTTGTGAAGCTGAGATGGTAAGTGTGATGAATTTGCTTGCCTTCTGGAAATTCAATGAGTAGCGACCTTCTGTGACATTTGGCTTGTTAGAAGAGTCCTGGCGAATGAGGAAGGTCATCACCCCACTGCTGGGTTGCTTGTACCAGAATAGACTATAAGTTAGATCACTGGTGTCATATGTGCAATCCAGGGTCACAGTTTTTTTCTCCTGCACTGACATTGGTGGTTGGTCTTGAGTTACTTTCTGAGCAATACTGGATCCTAGAGGAAAAAAATAGATAGAAGTAGACTGCAGCCATGAAATTAAAAAGCACTTGCTCCTTGGAAGGAAAGCTATGGAAAAGCTAGACAGTGTATTAAAAAGCAGAGACATTACTTTGCCAACAAAGATCTGTAGAGCCAAAGCTATGGGTTTTCCAGTAGTCATGTATGGATGTCAGAGTTGGACCAGAAAGAAGGCTGAGTGCTGAAGAATTGATGCTTTCAAATTGTGGTGCTGGAGAAGACTCTTGAGAGTCCCTTGGACTGCAAGGAGCTCAAACTAGTCAATCCTAAAGGAAATCAACCCTGAATATTCATTGAAAGGACTGATGCTGAAGCTGAAGCTCCAATACTTTGGCAACCTGAGGCAAAGAGCAGACACATTGGAAAAGACCCTGATGCTGGGAAAGACTGAAGACAAAAGGGTGCAGCAGAAGATGAGATGATTAGATAGTATCACTGACTCAATGCACATGAATCTGAGCAAACTCCAGGAGGTAGCAAGGAACAGGGGAGCCTAGTGTTCTGCAGTCCATGAGGTTATAAAGAGTCAGACACAGCTTAGCTACTGAACAAAAACAATAGAGATTTAGGAATAAGTGATGTAGAATAAAGAAATTCTACTTTACACTCAGCTAGGTTTCCTTCCCAGGGTACCCTTAAGACTGCCTGTTCCTTTGGTCCTTAGGTCACAGAGGAGGCACAATCCCAGCAGGACCATCCTTACCTAAACACAGTGAAGCCACGACCACCTTCAGAAGGCTGGAGAGAAGCATGTTTCAGCTCTTCCTCTAGATGGAAAATACCTTCTTCTTCAATGTCAGGGCTTTGCAAGGTGAGGTGAGCCTGACACGGTGAGGGAAGAACTGCTGGGTATGTGCTGCTGCTGCCCCACAACAGGAAACAGGGGTGAGTTGCTGTAGCAAGTTGAGTAGCAAGTTGATGTAGTTAGTTCAGTAGCAAGTTGATGTGGGTTACATCAACTTCTCTATGAACCAGGTGAGAGTCCTGCTCACCCCAAACTTCCTTTTGTGTTAACCAGCTCTTCGACTGATAGCAATTACATGTTAAAATAAACACGAGTTAAATTTGATATTGCAAAGAAGACCCCCAACACACACATACACACACACACAATGCTGTGTTGGGTCATTGCTTCTGTGAAAGAAATGAGTGAGTAGCTCTTATTTAAAAACATTGTCTGTAATGTATTATGGAAATCATATAAGTCATACTAACCATGCATCCTCACTTCTGTGTTCAGTTCTTCCAAGGTAGAAATAAATCACTTTATGGTAAGAAGGCAAAGCACTTTAGCTCTTCTATTCTGCCTGTTGTTACAATAATGCTTCTCCTCACTATCAATATTTTCAATTGCCCATCTTGGGGCCAAAGCAGGAAAATCTAATCACCCTTTTCTAAAGAGTTTGGGCTGAGGTTGCAGAGATTAACTCTTGTCACAGAAATCCCCTTTTATTCTCTACTAATTTTGACAGTCCAGCTCTGTTCATGAAAGCCAGATTAGATATCTTAGTTTTCTTGTTTGTTTTGTTATTTTTGGATTTATTATTTATTTATTTTTACTTTACAGGATATAGATATCTTAGTTTTGTCATTAGGCTACAAGCCTTTGAATTTTATTCATCCCATTAACTCATCTGGGACCATAAATGAGCCATACCAAAGTGTTATATATTCTGTATGCCCAGCTCTAAAGGAAATACATAGCGGGTGATCCCATACACCTCCATAAGACAGCTAACCCTAAGATCACCACCGGTTCCACCCCCAACCCTACACCTGTGCTACCACAGCCTTAACCACTTCCTGTCTGTAATAAATCTTTGTTTGTGTATGAATATAACAGGACAGCCATGCCTAGGGCTATGACTCAACACCATGGCAAACAACAGAGACCCACTGCCTCTCTTGATACATTAGCCAAAACTTATCTTCCCCTGATAACTCAGTTGGTAAAGAATCCACCTGCAATGCAGGAGACCCTGGTTTGATTCCTGAGTCAGGAAGTTCCACTGGAGAAGGGATAGGCTACCCACTCCAGTATTCTTGGGCTTCCCCTGTGGCTCGCCTGGTAAAGAATCTGCCTGCAATGCGGGAGACCTGGGTTCAATCCCTGGGTTGGGAAGATCCCTGGAGAAGGGAAAGGCTACGCACTCCAGTATTCTGGCCTGGAGACATCCATGGACAGTGTAGTCCATGGGGTCACAAAGAGTCAGACATGACTGAGTGACTTTCACTTCACATCTTCCTGTCTCAGTAATGACAGCCTCAGCGAAACTGTTTCAAGCATCTTTAGATCTTGCAGTGGAATCTCTATTAAGTTTAATGGAACCACATACAGTAGGAATAGTTCTATAATTTAAAAACACCCAACTTTTTTCTAACAACTGGTTGACTAAATATGAAATATCATTAATTTCTCTTCATATTATTTAAGTCTTTTAAACTTCTCAACTAAAGGATCTCATGATTGTATTCTGTTACTCAAAATATATCCATACCCAGAAAAATTCTTTGGACAGTCATACCAAACTCTGAATTTATATTTTTTTTAACTTTTGAAATGAGTGAGGTATGGGCGGGGGATGCTTCCCTGATAGCTCAGCTGGTCAAGAATCCGCCTGCAATGCAGGGGACCCCAGCTCAATTCCTGGGTTGGGAAGGTGCCCTGGAGAAGGGACAGGCTACCCATTCCAGTATTCATGGGCTTCCCTGGTAGTTCAGTCAAAAAAGAATCTGCCTGCAATGCAGGAAATCTGAGTTTGAGCCCTAGGTTGGAAAGATCCCCTTTAGGAGGGCATGATAACCCACTCCAATATTCTTGCCTAGAGAATCCCGGTGGACAGAGGAGCCTGGGTGGGCTACAGTCCACGGGGTCGAGAAGAGTCAGACACAACTGAGTGACTAAGCACAGCACAGCACAGGAATGGGGAGCTTGTCTTTACAAAAGGAGAGCGCAGGGGAGTTTGGGGGAGCAGTGAAACTGTTCTGTGTCACTATGTTGTGATGGCTACATGATCTCTACAGTGGATTAAAATTCAAAATAAGCAGAAATATAAATCAAAGGTAGTCAATTTTTCTATGTAATTACTTGGGAATTAAAATTTAAAATACTGAACTAAAAATAGCAAAATAGGAATCTTCTACCATCTTTTCACCTGCCAAAAACACAATGTTCACAGTCATACTCCAAGGGAGTTTTGAGAAGTCCAGAAATCCAGCAGAGAAATTCCAGCGCACCGTTTGACATCAGACACACTGAAGAGGGTTCAGTTCAGTTCATTTCAGTTGAGTAGCTCAGTCGTGTCTGACCCTTTGCAACCCCATGAACTGCAGCATGCCAGGCCTCCCTGTCCATCACCAACTCCCGAAGTTCACTCAAACTCATGTCCATCGAGTCAGTGATGCCACCCAGCCATCTCATCCTCGGTCATCCCCTTCTCCTCCTGCCCCCAATCCCTCCCAGCATCACAGTCTTTTCCAATGAGTCAACTCTTCGCATGAGGTGGCCAAAGTACTGGACTGTCAGCTTTAGCATCATTCCTTCCAAAGAACATCCAGGGCTGATCTCCTTCAGAATGGATTGGTTGGATCTCCTTGCAGTCCAAGGGACTTTCAAGAGTCTTCTCCAACACCACAGTTCAAAAGCATCAATTCTTCAGTGCTCAGCTATCTTCATAGTCCAACTCTCACATCCATGGGTTAGGGGAACAATTTCACATTACCTTCATCACTCCTCCCCTGAAAGCACACAGCTGGGCTCCAGCAGAAACATTCTTGACCTGCGATTTCTCCACAGAGGAAAGTGAGGACCTGTGAGTGAACATCTGCTCTCCAGCTTTGGGAGAACCTACAGAAAAGACTCGCTCCTTTCTCACCTCACCCAGAATACTTAGGTGTGTTGCTCAGCTGGGGAGTGGGGAGCTCCTGGGAACAGCAGCCTGGTCTCCAGGAGGGCATTAAAATGGACAAGTTTCCTACTACCGGGACACTGGCTCCATCAGGACTGCCCACCAGTCGCTGGGGATGCCTTGCCTGCCAATCATCAAAAGTGGCCCAGAGGTGCCAGCCATCACACAACGTCTGACTTATACACCAACCCACGCTGTCACTGCTCCCAGGGCACAAAGAACCTCCAGAGTGAGGCTTTGCAGATGCCTAGTGAGTATGTGCAGAAGGCGGCCCCACTCTGCTGGCCTGGAAGAAACAAGACAGATGTAAGCAGCCAGCCTCCCCCTAAGGAAAGGAAGAAAAATGGAGGCTATCAACACCCAGACTGGCCTCCTAGGATCAAGAGAAGGCCATGAAGTTTGCAGCAAATTGTCCAGAGACAGCAGAAAGCAAATACACCAGTTGATTTGCAATCATTTGAACATGGCATTTTCTTTATTTTATTTTATTTTTATTTTACTTTACAATACTGTATTGGTTATTGGTTTTGCCATACATTGACATGATTCCGCCATGGGTGTACATGAGTTCGCATTCCTGAACCCCTCTCCCACCTCCCACTTCATAACATCTCTCTGGATCATCCCCATGCACCAGCCCCAAGCATCCTGTATCCTATATTGAACATAGACTGGCGATTCATTTCTTTTATGATAGTATACATGTTTCAGTGCCATTCTCCCAAATCATCCCACCCTCTCCCTCTCCCTCAGAGTCCAAAAGTCCGCTCTATACATCTGTGTCTCTTTTGCTGTCTCGCATTCAGGGTTATCATTACCATCTTTCTAAATACCATATATATGTGTTAGTATACTGTATTGGTGTTTTTCTTTCTGACTTACTTCACTCTGTATAATCAGCTCCAGTTTCATCCATCTCATTAGAACTGATTCAAATCTATTCTTTTTAATGGCTGAGTAATATTCCATTGTGTATATGTACCTCAGCTTTCTTATCCATTCATCTCCTGATGGACATCTAGGTTGTTTCCATGTCCTGGCTATTATAAACAGTGCTGCGATGAACATTGGGGTACATGTGTCCCTTTCAGTTCTGGTTTCCTCGGTGTGTATGCCCAGCAGTGGGATTGCTGGGTCATATGGCAGTTCTACTTGCGATTTTTTAAGGAATCTCCACACTGTTCTCCATAGTGGCTGTACTAGTTTGCATTCCCACCAACAGTGTAAGAGGGTTCCCTTTTCTCCACATCCTCTCCAGCATTTATTGCTTGCAGATTTTTGGATCACTGCCATTCTGGCTGGTGTGAAATGGTACCTCATTGTGGTCTTGATTTGCATTTCTCTGATAATGAGTGATGTTGAGCATCTTTTCATGTGTTTGTTAGCCATCCGTATGTCTTCTTTGGAGAAATGTCTATTTAGGTCTTTGGCCCATTTTTTGATTGGGTCATTTATTTTTCTGGAATTGAGCTGCATAAGTTGCTTGTATATTTTTGAGATTAGTTGTTTGTCAGTTGCTTCATTTGCTATTATTTTCTCCCATTCAGAAGGCTGTCTTTTCACCTTGCTTATATTTTCCTTTGTTGTGCAGAAGCTTTTAATTTTGATTAGATCCCATTTGTTTATTTTTGCTTTAATTTCCAGAATTCTGGGGGGTGGATCATAGAGGATCCTGCTGTGATTTATGTCGGAGAGTGTTTTGCCTATGTTCTCCACTAGGAGTTTTATAGTTTCTGGTCTTACTTTTAGATCTTTAATCCATTTTGAGTTTATTTTTGTGTGTGGTGTTAGAAAGTAATCTAGTTTCATTCTTTTACAAGTAGTTGACCAGTTTTCCCAGCACCACTTGTTAAAGAGATTGTCTTTACTCCATTGAACATGACATTTTCAGATCATTTTCTATCTTACTTTTCCTCAAATACACAAAAAAGATATACTATTACTGGGCAATAAAGGAAAACACATGTCACATTTTCTCAATAAGAAAGTGGTCAATGTGCATAAAAGGGATGTCAAACATCTAAAATTGCAATTTATTAATATTTCTCATAGAGCTATGTCAAGGCTGATGTTTGGGAACAAGACACTGAAATGGGGAATGCTCAGTTCAATATTTAATACTAAGTGGGAAAAGATACTAATTAAGATAGGAATTTATAAAAAGAGTAAACTGAATATTAACAACATTGAGTGATCATAGAATTAATATCATATTAATTATATAAAGCATTTTCTTATATTTGGCATGCAGTTTGTATAATCAGAAAAATATGCTGTTTTCAAAGCACAGTATTTTTAAAATCCATTCATAATAAGGATTGTGATATGGATAACAGGGGAAGTGTTTATAGAAGAGGAGTCTGAATGTCAAAATGTAAAGTTGGTCTTACAATTTAAAAATAAATCAGTAAATTACTAACTCTCTTCAAGAATTCAGTAAGCAGCAGGTATCCAGCAACATGTTCTAACCCTTTCTAGCCACCCTTGAGCCTAATATTCTTATCCAGTGCTTTTTATGGCTTCCCTGATAACTCAGTAGGTAAAGAATCGCCTGCAATGCTGCAGACCCCGGTTCAATTCCTGGGTCTGGAAGATCCCCTGGAGAGGGACAGGCTACCCACTACAGTATTCCTGGGCTTCCCCTGTGGCTCAGCTGGTAAAGAATCTGCCTGCAATGTGGGAGACCTGGGTTTGATCCCTGGGTTGCGAAGACCCCCTGGAGAAAGGAAAGGCTACCCATTCCAGTATTCTGGCCTGGAGAATCCCATGGACTGCATAGTCCCCAGTGCAGCAAAGGGTTGGACACGACTGAGAGACTTTCACTTTCTTTCACATGTTTTTTACGACTAGCACATCAGTTTCCACCTGGAGATGAACAATATAACATTTGTCGCNCTGCATAGTCCCCAGTGCAGCAAAGGGTTGGACACGACTGAGAGACTTTCACTTTCTTTCACATGTTTTTTACGACTAGCACATCAGTTTCCACCTGGAGATGAACAATATAACATTTGTCGCATTTGAAGTTTGCACCAAAGGAAGGGGGCTGCCCCAGTCACAGGTTTGAGCACAGACAGAAGATGCCTGGGAAGCACTGTGTACTTGCTGCACAGAAGTAGACAGCCGAGTCTCCAGCTTCAGTGGTTGCGATGTGCAGGGAGAGACGTTTGGCTGTCTTGTTCAATAAAAGAGTCAGTCTCTGGTCTTCCTCTTTGTCCTTATTTGAACGAATAGCTATAAGGAGCTGGGGACCTTTCCCAGGTTCTTGTTTATACCAAGGGAAATACTCCGAGTTACTATCTGTATAAGTGCAGGTGATAAGAGAGCTGTTTCCCTCCTGGACACTCAGGGTAGAAGGACTCTGCTCCACCTTGTTCCCAAGGCTGACACCTACGGAGAAAGTAGAAGTCAGAGAAAGGAGAAGGGTGTCAGATTATTTAGCTCTAGAGTTTGCTTTTCCTTTTCTACAATAACTAGAAGAAACCTGAATAAAGCCAGCCTTGGCATCTAAAGAATATCTACTAATATATATCTACTCTGTTTCCCTTAATCCCTCAACTCACAGTCCAGCTGCAGCCACAAGAATGTGATTAAAGCTCCAATGGGTGTCTTCATTGTTTTTCCCATTTAATAAAGGCAATCTTACAATTTTGAAACAAAACAATGCTAACTCCTTTCAAGAATTCAGTAAGCAGCAATTATCCATAAAATGTGTCACACTTTCTGGGTCATCTTGAACCTAACCTTCTTATTCTATGCTTGTCTAACACGTCAGTTTCCACTTGCAGACAAACAATATGACAAATGCTACTTTGAAGGTTGCACCAAAGGAAGGGGGCTGCCCCAGTCACAAGTATGAGTACAGGTGGCAGGTGTCTGGGAAGCACTGTGTCCTTGCTGCACAGAAGTAGACAGCTGAGTCTCCAGGTTGGATGGTTGCAATGTGCAGGGAGAGATGTTTGGCGNTCTATGCTTGTCTAACACGTCAGTTTCCACTTGCAGACAAACAATATGACAAATGCTACTTTGAAGGTTGCACCAAAGGAAGGGGGCTGCCCCAGTCACAAGTATGAGTACAGGTGGCGGGTGCCTGGGAAGCACTGTGTCCTTGCTGCACAGAAGTAGACAGCTGAGTCTCCAGGTTGGATGGTTGCAATGTGCAGGGAGAGATGTTTGGCGGTCTTATTCAATAAAACAGTCAGTCTCTGGTCTTTTTTTTCACCCATACTTGAACGAATGTCCACAAGGAGCTGGGGACCTTTCCCAGGCTCTTGCTTATACCAAGGGAAGTAGTCCGAAGCTGTGTCTGTATAAGTGCAGGTGATAACAGAGCTGTTTCCCTCCTGGACACTCAGGGTAGAAGGCCTCTGCTCCACCTTGCTCCCAAGGCTGGCACCTGCAGAGAAAGTAGAAGTCAGAGAAAGGAGAAGCGTTGTCAGATTATTAAGTTCCACATTTTACTTTCCCTTTTCTACAATAACTAGAAGAAACCTGAATAAAGTCAGTCTCAGGGTGTAAAGAATATCTACTAATACACTGTTTCCCTTAAACCCGCAACTCACAGTCCAGCTGTAGCCATAAGAAGGTGATTAAAGCTCCAATGGGTGTCTTCATTGATTTTCCCATTTAGGATCAAGTGTGGACCTGCAGTCTCCAACCAAGAGACCTGCTTCTGTTACCAAGTGATACCTTCTTTTCTCTAGTGGTTTCTTTCATTGTCTACCCAGCCAATAAGAAAAGGCTCTGCTTCTTCCCCAAGCCTATTCATTCAGAATCCACTCAAATGATCCCTCCACATGTTCTGATCAGCAGAGGTGCACCACCATCTGGTGATCACGTCTCTAACTACTGAACTCTGGTTAAATGTCCTTTTCATGGCTGTGCCTATGAGGGACATGCATAAAAACACCAAAGGTCAAACAAATTATGCCTCAGATTGGAGTAATCTCAATTCAGTTCAGTTTAGTTGCTCAGTCATGTCCAACTCTTTGTGACCCCGTGAACCACAGCATGCCAGGCCTCCCTGTCCATCACCAACAGCCAGAGTCCACCCAAACCCATGTCTATCGAGTTGGTGATGCCATCCAACCATCTCATCCTCTGCCTTCCCCTTCTCCTCCTGCCCTCAGTTTTCCCTAGTCTTTTCAAATGAGTCAGCTCTTCACATCAGGTGGCCAAAGTATTGGAGTTTCAGCTTCAACATCAGTCCTTCCAATGAACACCCAGGACTGATCTCCTTTAGGATGCACTGGTTGGATCTCCTTGCAGTCCAAGGGACTCTCAAGAGTCTTCTCCAACACCATAGTTCAAAAGCATCAATTCTTCAGCACTCATGCACAGTAAAAATGTACAGATAGAGAATTCGACTGTTTATAAGCTGAAAAGAGGTAGATGCTGTTGCTCTTTATTCAATGATGGGCCTGATATATAGTTTCTAAATTATAAAAACACCATGATTCACTCTCCTAAACAAACAAACCAACCAAATATATATATATGAAACTATATATATATATATATGAAACTATCAAGTTCAGCCAATATACCATTTTCATTTGCCTGTTACGGAGGAAAACTCTCTAAAAGGAACCTGTAAGCCAAAGATGAGAGTAACAGAGAAAAGATCATTTGACATTTCACTGCCTGTTATCTCAGACTGTCTTTAAGCTGGTTTTTAGTGGGTACTTGCTTTCTCAGAGAATTGACAGTAGAAACAGTTGAAATGTATCCTAAAATGCAACTACTAAATGGCAGAGAGCTAAGTGTTGCAGTTTGCATTAGACAGCTTTTCCTTGCTCAGCAACAAGGGTCTAGAAGAAGGAGATAGGAAAAGAACATTAAGGGGGAGGTGAGGATATCCAGTTTATTCTCTACTTTCTACTGCTAGCTCATTTGATCTATTTTTTAATTATATAATTTTTCATTCTGTCATCTTGGATCTAGTTCCTGTTTTGTAAAATGAGGTTGAACTAAACCCTATCTATGGGCTCATCTAGCTCTAAATTCTTTTATACTATTTAGCAGAACAAATCTTTATGAGGTCTACTTATATACAATGTAAAGTGATGAGAGAGAGTGTGGAGAAACCCCTTGCACTCTGGAACCCCCAACACTATTTTCACATCCCATGCACTCTTCGGGGGCTGCAGTTGCCACTAATTAACTCTAGGGCCTTCCTTGGAATGAATCCCTATCTGTGATTTCATTTCTCCTAAAAGATCAAGGAGAATATAACTCCATAGTAAAATGACATAAAATGGGACGTGGCTCACTGAAAGTAAGCATCATCACAGACAATGAGGTCAAAGGGGCTTTGTGACTGAATTGGCAAGAAGATGTTCTTTTGGTGACTCATTCTATAAGTCTTATTTCATCTTGTAGGAATAAAAGAAAAAACATCTGCATGACTGGAGGACCTGGAAGAAGTAGATGAGTTGCCAACAGGTAAAGCAAGAGGCTCTTTCTAAAGCAACCAAATTGCTTTCTGGCTTCTGCCTTTCTCCTTGCAAGTGTAGGTGGGGATCACCTATATCATTTTTAGAAACAGTGCAAAATGAAAATTTGGCATCTTCTTTACAAGAAGCAGAGTAAAGTTTCGTTAGGTAATGTTTCTACTGGGCTTCCCTGGTGGCTCAAATGGTAAAGAATTTGCCTGCAATGCGGGAGACCTGAGTTCGATCCCTGGGTACATCCCTGGGTCCGATTCCTGGGTTAGGAAGATCCCTTGGAGTAGGAAATGGCAACCCACTCCACCATTCTTGACTGGGGAACTCCATGGAAAGAGGAGCCTGGCAGGCTACAGTCCATGGGGTCACATAGAGTAGGACAGGATGGAGCGACTAACACTTTCACTTTCAACGTTTCTAGGGGCACCACTTTTCTAAAATGCTTTAACTCTTCATACAAATTAGTTTCATGTATCTGAATCTAACTTTTTGAGACTTTTGATCATTTTAGGTTCACAGAAAAATTCAAGAGAAGATGCAGAGGTTTCCAATATACCTCCCACTCCCACACTTGCATAACCTCTCTTCTTATCAACCTCCACATGAGACTGGTCTATTTCTCACAACTGATGAACCCATATTAACACATTATAATCCCCCAAAGTCTATAGTCTACCAGGATTCACTCTTGATGTTGTGCATCCTATGGGTTTACACAAAGGTATAGTGGCACGTGTTCATCACTACAGTATCACAGAGAGTAGTTTCACTCCTAAAAATCCTTTGTGCTCTGCCCATTCATCCTTCCACTCCCCTCAATCCTTGCAATCACTGGTTTTCCCTCTCTTTGTGATTTTGCCTTTCCCGGGATGTCATATAGTTGGAACCATATAGTAGGCAGCCTTTAGACTGACTTCTCTCACTTAGCATCATGCATTTAAGTTTCCTCTGTATTTTTATGGCTTGACAGCCCATTTCCCTTTAAAACTGAGTAATATTCCATTGTTTGGATGTACCACAATTTACTTATCCATCCTCTTGTTGCAGGACATCTTGGTTAGTCCCAAACTTTGGTAATTATGAGTAAAGTGGTCTAAACTCCCATGCTTTCTCTTAGCTTGTGGCAGCTGCCATCAGTGTGTGGTGCTCCTTGGCTTTCAGACACATCACTCCACTCTCTGCCTTGTCTTCACGTAAAGAATTATTTTTCTCATATTTGTTATTACCAGGACTCAAAAATCTGAATACAAACTTTAAAAACATTACACACATTTAATTCCCTTTTCACTTTGAAGGAACACACACGTGCAGTTAACCAAAAAATTGGGTCATCTCTTTCTATTTGTTGATCACCGTATATTTTTCCAAGCATTTTCCATCAGAGAAATTTATATGTAGCTTATATTTTATCTGTCAGGAACACTAGATTGTTTTAACAGGACATTGAATACTGGCATCTACATCAGTTATGACAATGGCATTAGAACTGATTCTAATGTATTCTTTTTAATGGCTGAGTAGTACTCCACTGTGTATATGTACCTCAGCTTTCTTATCCATTCATTTGCTGATGGACGTCTAGGTTGTTTCCATGTCCTGGCTATTATAAACAGTGCTGCGATGAACATTGGGGTACATGTGTCCCTTTCAATTCTGGTTTCCTCGGTGTGTATGCCCAGCAGTGGGATTGCTGGGTCATATGGCAGTTCTATTTGCAATTTTTTAAGGAATCTCCACACTGTTCTCCATAGTGGCTGTACTAGTTTGCATTCCCACCAACAGTGTAAGAGGGTTCCCTTTTCTCCACACCCTCTCCAGCATTTATTGCTTGCAGATTTTTGGATCGCAGCCATTCTGACTGGTGTGAAATGGTACCTCATTGTGGCCTTGACTTGCATTTCTCTGCTAATGAGTGATGTTGGGCATCTTCTCATGTGTTTGTTAGCCATCCGTATGTCTTCTTTGGAGAAATGTCTATTTAGTTCTTTGGCCCATTTTTTGATTGGGTCCTTTATTTTTCTGGAGTTGAGCTGCCTAAGTTGCTTGTATATTTTTGAGATTAGTTGTTTGTCAGTTGCTTCATTTGCTATTATTTTCTCCCATTCAGAAGGCTGTCTTTTCACCTTGCTTATAGTTTCCTTTGTTGTGCAGAAGCTTTTAATTTTAATTAGGTCCCATTTGTTTATTTTTGCTTTTATTTCCAGTATTCTAGGAGGTGGGTCATAGAGGATCCTGCTGTGATTTATGTCGGAGAGTGTTTTGCCTATGTTCTCCACTAGGAGTTTTATAGTTTCTGGTCTTACTTTTAGATCTTTAATCCATTTTGAGTTTATTTTTGTGTGTGGTGTTAGAAAGTAATCTAGTTTCATTCTTTTACAAGTAGTTGACCAGTTTTCCCAGCACCACTTGTTAAAGAGATTGTCTTTACTCCATTGAACATGACATTTTCAGATCATTTTCTATCTTACTTTTCCTCAAATACACAAAAAAGATATACTATTACTGGGCAATAAAGGAAAACACATGTCACATTTTCTCAATAAGAAAGTGGTCAATGTGCATAAAAGGGATGTCAAACATCTAAAATTGCAATTTATTAATATTTCTCATAGAGCTATGTCAAGGCTGATGTTTGGGAACAAGACACTGAAATGGGGAATGCTCAGTTCAATATTTAATAATAAGTGGGAAAAAATACTAATTAAGATAGGAATTTATAAAAAGAGTAAACTGAATATTAGCAACATTGTGTGATCATAGAACTGTCAATATCATATTAATTATATAAAGCATTTTCTTATATTTGGCATGTAATTTGTATAATCAGAAAAATATGCTGTTTTTGAAGCACAATATTTTTAAAATCCATTCATAATAAGGATTGTGATATGGATAACAGGGGAAGTATTTATAGAAGAGGAGTCTGAATGTCAAAATGTAAAGTTGGTCTTACAATTTAAAAATAAATCAGTAAATTACTAACTCTCTTCAAGAATTCAGTAAGCAGCAGGTATCCAACAACATGTTCTAACCCTTTCTAGCCACCCTTGAGCCTAATATTCTTATCCAGTGCTTTTTATGGCTTCCCTGATAACTCAGTAGGTAAAGAATAGCCTGCAATGCTGGAGACCCCGGGTTGATTCCTGGGTCTGGAAGATCCCCTGGAGAGGGACAGGCTACCCACTCCAGTATTCTTGGGCTTCCCCTGTGGCTCAGCTGGTAAAGAATCTGCCTGCAATGTGGGAGACCTGGGTTTGCTCCCTGGGTTGCGAAGACCCCCTGGAGAAGGGAAAGGCTACCCATTCCAGTATTCTGGCCTGGAGAATCCCATGGACTGCATAGGCAGCAAAGGGTTGGAAAACGACTGAGAGGCTTTCGCTTTCGTTCACATGTTTTTTATGACTAGCACATCAGTTTCCACCTGCAGATGAACAATATAACATTTGTCACATTGAAAGGTTGCACCAAAGGAAAGGGCTGCCCCAGTCACAGGTTTGAGCACAGACAGAAGATGCCTGGGAAGCACTGTGTACCAACCCTTTCTTATTTCTTTAACAAACATCTACTGATAATCAACTATGTGAATGGTGAATGCTCAATTCAACATGTAATAGTAAGTGAAAAACATTATAAGCCTATTGTAACAATAATTTATTAAAAAGGTAAGTTGAATATTCACAATATTATGTGATTGCAGAATTATCAATATCATATATATTGGATATCACACATTTCCCTATAATTGGCATGCTATGTATAATCAGAAAACTAATAAACGCTGTTTTCAAAGCACAGTATTAAAAAAAATAAAACCCATTCATAATACAGATTGTGAATTGCTCCCAAGAGTAAAGGCAATCTTACAATTTCGAAACAAAACAATGCTAACTCCCTTCAAGAATTCAGTAAGCAGCAATTATCCATAAAATGTGTCATACTTTCTGGGTCATCTTGAACCTAACCTTTTTGTCCCATGCTTGTCTAACACATCAGTTTCCACCTGCAGACAAACAATATGACAAATGCTACTTTGAAGGTGGCACCAAAGGAAGGGGGCTGCCCCAGTCACAAGTATGAGTACAGGTGGTGGGTGCCTGGGAAGCACTGTGTCCTTGNCCCATGCTTGTCTAACACATCAGTTTCCACCTGCAGACAAACAATATGACAAATGCTACTTTGAAGGTGGCACCAAAGGAAGGGGGCTGCCCCAGTCACAAGTATGAGTACAGGTGGTGGGTGCCTGGGAAGCACTGTGTCCTTGCTGCACAGAAGTAGACAGCTGAGTCTCCAGGTTGGACGGTTGCGATGTGCAGGGAGAGATGTTTGGCGGTCTTATTCAATAAAACAGTCAATCTCTGGTCTTTTTTTTCACCCATATTTGAAAGAATAGCTATAAGGAGCTGGGGGCCTTTCCCAGGTTCTTGCTTATACCAAGGGAAGTACACTGAGTTACCATCTGTATAAGTGCAGGTGATAACAGAGCTGTTTCCCTCCTGGACACTCAGGGTAGAAGGACTCTGCTCCACCTTGTTCCCAAGGCTGACACCTACGGAGAAAGTAGAAGTCAGAAAAAGGAGAAGGTGTCAGATTATTTAGCTCTAGAGTTTACTTTTCCTTTTCTACAATAACTAGAAGAAACCTACACTCTGTTTCCCTTAAACCCTCAACTCACAGTCCAGCTGCAGCCACAAGAATGTGATTAAAGCTCCAGTGGGTGTCTTCATTGTTTTTCCCATTTAGGATCAACTGTGGATCTGCAGTCTCCAGCCAGGAGAACTGCTTCTGTTACCAAGTGATACCTTCTTTTCTCTAGTGGTTTCTTTCATTGTCTACCCAGCCAATAAGAAAAAGGCTGTGCTTCTGCCCCAAGCCTACCTATCCATTCAGAACCCACTCACATGAACCCTCCACATGTTCTGATCAGCAGAGGTGCACCACCATCTGGTGGTCACATCTCTAACTACTGAACTCTCTGGGTAAATGTCTTTCTCGCACCTGTGCCTATGAGGGACTCTGATGCATAAAAACAGCAAAGATCAAAAAATTTTGTCTTAGACTGAAAATTTAAATTCACAGTAAGAATGTAGAGATCAAGATTTATACCTCTGTACACAACTGAGTCATTTTTAATAAGTTAGAAGGAGGTAGATGCTGTTGCTCTTTATCCAATGATGGGCCTGATATTAGTTTTGAAATTAGAAAAGCACCATGATTCACTCTTCAACATAAAAATATAAAACTTTCCTTTTCAGCCTGTATACCATGCTCTTTTGTCTACTGTGGGGAGAAAATCTTTCTAAAAGGACCATGTAAGCCAAAGAAGAGTATAAGAGAAAAAAGATCATTTGATATTCCAAATGCCTGTTATCTTAGATTGTGTTCCTCTAAGCCAGTCTTGCCTGTTAACTGTAACTATAGTTAACAATACTGTACTTTTCGTTTGAGAGTTGCTCAGAGTGCAGACCTTAAATAACTCACCATAATAACAACAAGACAAAAACCCTGGTAATTATGTGCAGTGAAAGATGTGTTCACTAACCTTATCAGTGTTATCACTTCCAAATATATACATGTATCAAATCATTACAGACACCTTAAACTCACACGTATCTTAAAAGCAGTGGATGACTCAGCCTTAGTGGAATTCCCTCCAGAGTATGGATATGAGTCAGTTCTACTGGCATGCTTCTGCTGCCTTGGCCATCGCTGGCTCAGAGTCTGTATTCTATTATTCTTCTTCCAAACTCCACTACAGTGTTGTTTCCCAAGTCACTGACATTGACATTTCCCCAATAAAATGTTCTTTCCCCGAGACATTTCCCCTTAACTTCTGTGAGTTTCCAGAATTATCTTCCTCTGCCAAACCACTTTGATTACTTAGAATTTTCTGGTTACCACTGTGAGAATAAGTCCAAGAAAGCCTCAGTATTGCCTGTGTCTTCTAGAGAAATAGTGCATATAGAAGACTGACCCTAAAGAACCTGTCATAAGAAACAGTCCCTGGGCAAATAAGACTACCTCATTTCCAGGGGTAGGAGCCCCTCTCCTGTGATTTGGATTCTCTGGCCCTGTGGATTACAAAGAATAAATTTAACCTCTGTTCCCTATCTCACACCTGAAAAAATGTGCACAGCTATGGTGAAGAATATCTACTCAATGTATAAATATGTATATTTATTAAAATGTGAGGGTTTTATGCATGTTAAACTTCTTGCATTGAAGGCAGATTATTTACCATCTGAGCCACCAGGGAAGCCCAGGTAATACACAAAGTTTGGAACAATTTTTTATGTGATGTTTTTAATTCATCAAAGACTAACTTCCACTTTTCTTCTGGATTTAGAAAGCAGTTATTGCTTGTCATAAATTCTCTGGTGGCTCAAACAGTAAAGAATCTGCCTGCAATACAGCAGACCCAGGTTTGATCCCTGGGTCAGCAAGATCCCCTGGAGAAGGGAATGGCAACCCACTCCAGTATTCTTGCCTGGAAAAATCCTATGGACAGAGGAGCCTGGCAGGCTACAGTCCATGGGGTTGCAAAGAGTCAGACATGACCGATCGACTAACATTACTATAAGGAATTATGGAGAGCATTGGTGTTCTTTACTTATAAGTAATCTCACTCAGGCCTCCTATTTTAGTGCCCGCCACAAACCTTCAACCCACACATACACAGGCACTCGCAAGAGCAACATCATCTTTCTTAACTGTTCAAAGATAACCGGTCCTTCTTTTTTAAACTCTTCCACAGCACACATCGTGACACCTCTCGCACTAAACCTAGGTTTCTTCTTCGTCTAGTCTGTAACACAAGCTTTAATTCTTCCTTACACTTCTCACCTTTGGAAATTTTGTTGACATCACTATGTGCTGTGATCTCCTTATCTATTCTTTTTGTGTTTGCAGGTTTATACCCTTTCTGATTTCTTTACTATCTTAGAGATAAATGTGTATTATTAATCTACTGTGTTTATACAAATTTCAGACAAAACATTTTATTGCATAAAATTTTGTATTGTTTAAAGTATACTTTGACATGCATTTTATTTATAAAATTTTAAAAATAAAATTTACATTTAAACCAATCTAATAAAACATTAACTAGATTTAAACCAACAATGCATAACTAATATATACTAGATTTAAACCAACAGTGCATAACAAAAATATATTAATATTATGACTATAGCTCATTCATAAAGCCTACAAATAACAGCCTTTGAAAAAAGTAGGAGAAAATTTTCATGAAGGTGGAAGAATGGAGTAAAGAGAAATATTTTAGAAGCAGCAGGCATCTCAAGGTCAATTTTTTTTTTTTTTTTTTTACTGCAATGTTTGCCTTATTGTAATGGTCTGGAATGAAACCCACATGCCTGCACAGGGTTTGTATGGACACATATTTCAGTTTTCTTGGGTATATACCTAGGAGTGAAACTGCTGGGGCATACAGTAACTTTACGCTGAATCTTCTGAGTTTTACATTCCCACTAATAGAGCATGAGGGTTCCAATTTCCCCACATCCATGCAAACACACATTACTAATCTCTGTTTTTAGATTCTAGCCATCTTGCTGGAGGTGAAGTGGCATCTTGTGGTTTCCATGTGCATCTTCCTGATGTCTAATGCTACAGAGGCATCCTTTCATGTGTTTGTTGGTCATTTTAATAACTTCTCTGGAGAAATATCTTTTCACACTCTGCGTATTTCTAAAATTGGGTTGTCTTTTTATTACTGGATTTTAAGAGTTTGTTACATATTCTGGATTAAAATCCTTTATCAGATATGAGATTTGTAAACATTTTCTCCCATTCTGTGGGCTTTTTACTTTCTTGATGGTGTTCTCTGAAGCAGAAAAATGCTCAATTTTGAAGTCCAATATATCTATTTTTTTAAATTTTCTCACTTGTGCTTCCACTACTATATCTGAGAAACTACTGACAAATTCAAGGTCACAAAGATTACACAAAGGTCACACAGGTACACCTGTGTTTTCTTCTAAAACTTTTATAGTGTTAGCTGTTACATGCATTTTGATGTAACTTTTTGTATAAGGTACAAGTATTTTGTACATGTAATTTTTTGTATAAGGTATGAGTTTAAATACATTTCTTGCAAGTGGATATCCAGTTTTCCCAGGACCATTTCTTGAAAAAACTATTATTTTTCTATTAAATGGACTCGGAACTCTTGCAGAAAATCAACTGAGGATAATTACGAGGGTTTATTTCTGGATTCTCAGTTGATTTATTTATATGTCTATCCTCACACCAGTACCACAATGGCCTCTAATTACTGGAGATTTGTGGAAGTTTTGAAATTGAGAAGTGTGAGTCCTCCAACTTTGCTTTTTTCAAGATCAGTTTGGCTATCCTGAGTCCCTTACATTTATATGTGAATTTTATTTATTTTTTTCTTGTTTTTATTATTTATTTATTTTTTTAATTTTATTTTTTTACTTTACAATACTGTATTGGTTTTGCCATACATTGACATGAATCCACCACAGGTGTACATGAGTTCCCAACCCTGAAGCCCTCTCCCACCACCCTCCCCATATCATCTCTCTGGGTCATCCCAGTGCACCAGCCCCAAGCATCCTGTATCCTGTATCGAACCTAGACTAGCGATTCGTTTCTTACATGATAGTATACGTGGTTCAATGCCATTCTCCCAAATCATCCCACCCTTGCCCTCTCCCACAGAGTCCAAAAGTCTGTTATTTACATCTGTGTCTCTTTTGCTGTCTCGAATAGAGGGTTATCATTACCATCTTTCTAAATTCCATATATATGCGTTAGTATACTGTATTGGTGTTTTTCTTTCTGGCTTACTTCACTCTGTATAATCGGCTCCAGTTTCATCCACCTCATTAGAACTGATTCAAATGTATTCTTTTTAATGGCTGAGTAATACTCCATTGTGTATATGTACCACAGCTTTCTTATCCATTCGTTTGCTGATGGACATCTAGGTTGTTTCCATGTCCTGGCTATTATAAACAGTGCTGCGATGAACATTGGGGTACATGTGTCTCTTTCAGTTTTCTGGTTTCCTTGATGTGTATGCCCAGCAGTGGGATTGCTGGGTCATATGGCAGTTCTATTTGTAGTTTTTTAAGGAATCTCCACACTGTTTTACATAGTGGCTGTACTAGTTTGCATTCCCACCAACAGTGTAAGAGGGTTCCCTTTTCTCCACACCCTCTCCAGCATTTATTGCTTGTGGACTTTTGGATCACAGCCATTCTGACTGGTGTGAAATGGTACCTCACTGTGTCTTGATTTGCATTTCTCTGCTAATGAGTGATGTTGGGCATCTTTTCATGTGTTTGTTAGCCATCCGTATGTCTTCTTTGGAGAAATGTCTATTTAGTTCTTTGGCCCATTTTTTGATTGGGTCATTTATTTTTCTGGAATTGAGCTGCCTAAGTTGCTTGTATATTGTTGAGATTAGTTGTTTGTCAATTGCTTCATTTGCTATTATTTTCTCCCATTCTGAAGGCTGTCCTTTCACCTTGCTTATGGTTTCCTTTGAATAACATTTTTAAATCATTCTTACCATAATAGCCACTGCAGAACCAGAAAACATATGTTCTGTGCTGAAAACTTTCTTCCAAACAACAAAAGTACTCCTAGTGTGCCAATAAGCAGATGTTAATTAAATAGGATTGCACTAATATTTGCAAAGACCAGCAGTATATTTGCAGTGCAATACAGAGATTGATTGCTCTATTATTCTTTTCAATATACCATCTTCTCTTACTTCCTTATCTCTTGCAATTTCAAGATTATTACAAAATACTCAATATTTTGCAAAACTCTATAAGGGAAAATCTGAAAAAGAATACATACACTATGTGTATAACATATAATCATGTATATAACAATTATTTTGCTGTACACCTGACACTAACACAACATTGTATATCAACTATACTTCAATTTAAAAATAAGAGTTTTTTAAAATTCATGGTTTTTGGAGGCTGCAGCTCTGCTATTACTTCTCCTGCATGCTCTGTCAGGAAGACACTATGCAAATGACACCTTCTCTGGTGCACTCTGGCTCAGTATATTGTATACTGTATACAGTATAAAGAATATTGTATACTAAAAGTATAATAAAACTTGGTAAATCAAAACCCATCTAGTTGGCCTGGAACAACCTGCGGGGCGTGGATTTTGACTGCAAGGATGAGCAAGAGACTATTGCGTTATGTGGTTTAACCTTGAAATTGCTTTGGTCTTTGATAAAGAACCGTTGGTGTCACACAGTTTTCAGCCTCACTAATGAGAGGGTGGGTAAAGGGAAAGGTTCCTAGTGATGCAGTGGTAGAGAATCCGCCTGCAGTGCAGCAGACCCAGGCGAGATCTCCGGGTCAGGAAGATCCCCGGAGGAGGGCATGGCAACCCACTCCGGTATTCTTGCCTGAAGAATTCCGTGGCCAGAGGAGCCTGGCGGGCTACAGTCCATGGGGTCCCAAAGAGTCGGACACGACTGACGCGGCTGAGCACTCCCACCGGGGAATGTTTACTTCTTGTCCTTGTGCTCTAGACACTGGTGTGACTTTTGTGTCAACCAGAGACTGAGTGGCAAGCCACCATAAACTCTGCTGGGACCAGAGGGGACCAGAGACTCTCCGCATCCAGGCCCCGTCGCTGCTCAGAGTCTGTGCTCAGCGCCCCCTGCAGTGTCCGTCACTGTCTCTCAGAGCACAGCAGTACACAGCCGAGTCTGACTCTTGGACTGAGGCTTTCTCCAAGCGGAAGGAGGTGGTTTCTGTATTATATGTGGCTTCAGAACCTTTGTTGGTTCCCTTGTCGCTGGCCGTCGTGGCTTTCAGGAGGAGCTGTGGGCCTTCTCCAGGATACTGGACACACCAGAAAAGAGCAGGGTACCCAGAGGCTGAATAAGTACAGTTCACAGTCACAGAAGTCCCTTCTGGACGACTCACTTGGCCATCCATCTGGGTCACTGAGTTTCCATGGGTTTGTCCTGGCAAATTATAAAAAAAAATTCTGTGTCACCTTGGGCATATTTTTCTAGGATAAAACTACGGTTAAAGGTTTTGCTGACATAATAGAAGGAAGAATCCACGTTTTAAGAGGCATTTTACTTACCAAGCATTAAGAGTATCACAGTCACTAAGCCTGGAGAAGAGCTCATCTCTGGAGTGTCGCCTGAATAAAGTTCTTGACTTTTAAGAGGAAGAAAGGTTGAGATCACAGTGAAGTGACAAATCGAAGCCTGCATTTCACACAGGAAATGTGTTGGCGTCAGGAAGCTGCACCCTCTCGTGGACAGAGAGAGGAATGGGATGTGTGTAACCTAGTCTCCCAAACATGTTCTCATCCCCAGCTTTATTTTTGAGACATATACCAGTCTTCGGGGCTTCCCTGGTAGCTCAGTTGGTAAAAATCGGCCTGCAGTGCAGGAGACCAGGGTTCGAGGGAAGATCCCAACCCAGCTCTTCCTTGGAGAAGGAAATGGCAACCCATTCCAGTATCCTTGCCTGGAAAATCTCACGGACAGAGGAGCCTGGCGGGCTGCAGTCCATGGGGTCGCAAAGAGCCGGGCACGACTGAGCGACGAACACCGACACTACACCAGTCTTCAGATGGCGCCTGGGAATCTGGACAAGTTGCTCCAACCTCTTAGGTCTATTTTGTTGTTAGGCCTCTACCTGACAGAAGTCCTTTAACAGCACATCCCTAGGGCATGTCTGTAACTGAAAAGATACCAATTTCCTTGAGGGTGATAAAACAGTCCTCTACATCGTCATGTATTCTGTGTGACTAGTCATAATTCATCAAACACCAGAAAAGCGTTTGGGGTTGAACTTAAAAGTAATAAAAAACCAAGTCATTACTGAGTGCTTCTTTACTTTTCGACACTGTAACCCTAATATGTAGAGCAGTCAACTGAGGTTTATTACATCACAAAATATCTGTCTAATTAAACAAAAATGAAGGATAAACAACCTTTGAGGAATCACTACTTTTTGAAATGCACTGTGTCCTTGGTTGGTTGGTTTAGTCACTGAGTCTTGTCCAGCTCTTGCAACCACATGGACTGTAGCCTGCAAGGCTCCTCTACCCATGGGACTCTCCAGGCAAGAATACTGGAGTGGTTTGCCATTTCCTTGTAGCCTGCAAGGCTCCTCTGCCCATGGGACTCTCCAGGCAAGAATACTGGAGTGGTTTGCCATTTCCTTCTCCAGGGGATCTTCCCCACCCAGGAATCAAACCCGGATCTCCTACTTTATAGGCAGATTCTTTACAAACTGAGCTATGAGGGACTAGTCCTAAATTATATCAATTGTAAGGAATTCTATCTTTTAATAAAAGCTTTTAAGGAGGAAATGTCACATATCTTACTAATAGTCATGTATTCCTGAATATAAAAATCATTTGAAAATGAAAATATGAATCCTAGTCAGAAAGAAACACGTAAATTGAATTTATGAAATTCTACTTGATGTTCTGATATGAATATCTTATTCTCTCACAGTTTCAAGCTGGCTAAGTATTAGTCATTTAGTCCTGTCTGATTCTTTGTGACCCTATTGACTGTAGCCTGCCAGGCTCCTCTGTCCATGGAATTCTCCAGGTGAGAATCCCAGGGTGGGTTGCCATTCCCTCCTGCAGGGGATCTTTCCAACCCAGGGATCGAACCTGTGTCTCCCTCATTGCAGGCAGACTCTTTACTGTCTGAGCAACAGATACGAATCTTACTAAATCCTACTAATAATACACTCAGTAGATATCTAATCTCAAGTACACTTTTTATTACTTAATGTAATAAGTAATAAGCAAAATGTTATACGAACATTTTGATGCCAAACTTTCACCAAATGATTTTCCTCCACCATGTCTGGAACCCTAAAGATGTGAATTTCTGTCAAATGCCTGGAGCTTGAGTTAGGACTCTTCTTTCCTGGCTTTTCAAATTGTTAAAGACTTATAAATTGATATTTATACAACAGCTGATGATAGAATCAGTATGTGCATGATTTAAAATTACAGATTCTGGATGCACCACAAATTTCATGAATCATATTTTCCAGAATTGAGACTTGTGAATTCGTAATTTTGAAAGCTTCCTGGGAGGTTTTGTTGAAAACAGTCCAACAAAATTTCATTTGTGATCAATGTCTAGACAAAGATAGTTGCCAAGGTTCAGGGAGAAATCTCTGGGCTCAGAATGGAAAAATGTTTCCATGACTACACTGTGCTAAGTCACTTCAGTTGTGTCGGACTCTTTGGACCATACAGACTGTAGCCCACCAGGCTCCTCTGTCTATGGGATCCTCCAGGCAAGAATACGGGAGTGCATTGCCATGTCCTCCTCCAGAGGATCTTCCTGACCCAGGGACTGACTCTCGGGTTGGTTCTTTACCACTAGCGCCACCTGGGAAGCCTGACTATACAAGTTGTGTTAAATGATTCTTCTCTGTGAAGTACCAGCAGCAAAAAAAAAAAAAAAAAAAAATCTTCTTTAGCTCACTTTTTTTAGCTGGCTTTCTATGAATGTTCATTTTATTAAAAAAAATTAAAAGAAACCAAAAACCCTGAGGGCTATCAGGATAAAGGTCTGGAGAAGGAAACAGTCCGTAAAGCCCCTGTAATCACTAGTCCCTAGACACATAGATGGAAGCCTAGCTCAGTTTCTTTCGAATTGACTCTCCACAGTTTCAGATCAGCGCGTTCCATGAATCCAAAGTCAACGTGTGACTGGTTTCCCATATCCCAATTAAGTAGGAAAAGCAGACTCAGATACTGGTTGGCCTCACATATTTCTTCCTTTCTCCTTCACCTTCCAAACTGCATTGTCAGAACCTGCCTCAAAATTATGCTAGAAAGGAATTCAGGAAAAGAAACTAAAAACTTTTATTCTGATATAAAGTGGAAAAACAATAACAGATTTGACGATGCTGAGTTGAAAAAATGAGTATAGAATGCACAGATGCAGAAAGTTGTTATCCACGCTTAAAAAGAAATCATGTTTTAAGGCCAGGAAGAATGTAGAGCACAAATATTTGCATTTGAGTCACACCAGAAGTCTTGTACAACAATGAAGAAAGATATTTGTTAAATTTGGATTTAATGCCATTGTTAAAGCATAATTTTCATAAAAATATACTGCACTTATTTAAAGTAAGCTTTTATAAGATTAGACAAATATGTATGTACATATATATGCATAATTGTGAAACCATCATCACAATCAAGACATTGAACTGTGCATCACCACCAAAGGTTTCCTCACATCTCTTTGGGGTCCTCTCGACCCCCTCTCCCCACCTCCTTGTTATTGTTATTAACGACAAGTAAAACTTGTTATTAATTGTTATTAACAAAAAGTAAAACTTGTTATTAATTAGTATAACATGATATAAATGGGATAATGTACACTTTTTGTCTAGCTTCCTTCATTCGGCATAATTATTTTACGATTCTTTCATGGTTTTAAATATCAATGGCTTATTCTTTTGTGTTGCTGAGTAGTATTCCATTATATGGATACAAAACAATTTTCTTATCTATTCACCTGTTGATATACATTTAGGTTAGTCCCAGTTTAGGGCTGTTACAAATAAAGTTGTTATGAATATGTGTGAATAAGTTTTTTTTATAGACATGCTTTCATTTCTCTTGGGTCAATATCTGGGGTGAAATGGCTGAATCATATGAGAGGTATATATTTGACTTTAACTTTCTTATTTTTTCTGGTAGATTTCTTTCATAGATCCATTGGACTTTATACTCAGACAATTATACTATCTGTGACTAAAGACAGTTTCACTTTTCCTTTCAAAACTCTTTGTCTTTTGTTTCTTCCTCTTCCCTATTGCACTGACCAGAACACCTGGTACAATATTAAATACAAGTGCTAAAAGCCAAAATTCTTCCCTTTTTCTTGCCTTTATTCATGAAGCCTGGTCCTTTCTATACCTCTACTTTATTTAAACCATGGTTTGACCTGTACAGAATTATCATAATTGTGAGACTTCCACAAGATTATGAGAAGTCTATGGACAGAAAGGAGAATAATTTTCAGGTGCACTCCAGAAATCTGAAGCATCTATACATCTCATATATTTGGACCTGTTACTACCTCGGCACCTTCTAGAGTAAAACTTGGAGCCCCTCACAATAAAAGACAAATACATAAGCAGTAAGTGGAAATCAAGATTTCAATATAAATATGGTTGAGAAAAACTCATCATTTCTTTTCTTATACACCACAGAAATAAACTAAATGCAACAAGGAGATTAAAGAAAAGGAATAAATGCTATATCTATAATTTCAATCAAATTAGAGAGGAGTCAAAATATCAGATAAGATATACCAAAATCAAATAAGCTTGCACAAATACATATGTTCTGAACAGCTATAGTGAGTGAATCATGCCAGGTCAAAAGGAAACCTTTCCAGATCAAATCTATCTGTTAATACACTTCCAAGTATTAAAATAATCCTTTTTTTTTAAATGTCAGGTTACGGTTTTATTATTGATTTTATTATTTTCCCTTGATCAGTCAGTTTCTGCTTTATCTTTAATTCCTTCACTTTGATTTCTTTCATTTGCTTTATTGTTCATACTAAAAAAAAAAAAAAAAAAAGTCTTCTTTAGCTCACTTTTTTTAGCTGGCTTTCTATGAATGTTCATTTTATTAAAAAAAATTAAAAGAAACCAAAAACCCTGAGGGCTATCAGGATAAAGGTCTGGAGAAAGAAACAGTCCGTAAAGCCCCTGTAATCATTAGTCCCTAGACACATAGATGGAAGCCTAGCTCAGTTTCTTTCAGAGAATTGACTCTCCACAGTTTCAGATCAGGGAGTTCCATGAATCCAAAGTCAACGTGTGACTGGTTTCCCATATTCCAATTAAGTAGGAAAAGCAGACTCAGATACTGGTTGGCCTCACATATTTCTTCCTTTCTCCTTCACCTTCCAAATCGCTTTGTCAGAACCTGCCTCAAAATTATGCTAGAAAGGAACTCAGGAAAAGCAGCTAAAAACTTTTATTCTGATATAAAGTGGAAAAACAATACAGATTTGATGAGGCTGAGTTGAAAAAATGAGTATAGAATGCACGGATGCAGAAAGTTGTTATCCACGCTTAAAAAGAAAACATATTTTAAGGCCAGTAAGAATATAGAGCACAAATATTTGCATTTGAGTCACACCAGAAGTCTTGTACAACAATGAAGAAAGATATTTGTTAAATTTGGATTTTAATGCCATTATTAAAGTATAATTTTCATAAAAACATACTGCACTTATTTCAAGTAAGTTTTCATAAGNAGAGCACAAATATTTGCATTTGAGTCACACCAGAAGTCTTGTACAACAATGAAGAAAGATATTTGTTAAATTTGGATTTTAATGCCATTATTAAAGTATAATTTTCATAAAAACATACTGCACTTATTTCAAGTAAGTTTTCATAAGATTAGACAAATATGTATGTACATGTATATGCATAATTGTGAAACCATCATCACAATCAAGACAATGAACTGTGCATCACCACCAAAGGTTTCCTCACATCTCTTTGGGGTCCTCTCGACCCTCTCCCCACCTCCTTGTTATTAATTGTTATTAACGACAAGTAAAACTTGTTATTAATTAGTTTACATATTTTATAACGATATAAATGGGATAATGTATATTTTTTGTCTAGCTTCCTTCATTCGGCATAATTATTTTAAGATTCTTTCATGGTTTTAAATATCAGTGGCTTATTCTTTTGTGTTGCTGAGTAGTATTCCATTATATGGATACACAACAATTTTCTTATCTATTCACCTGTTGATGTACATTTAGATTAGTCCCAGTTTGGGGCTGTTACAAATGAAGTTGTTATGAATATGTGTGAGTAAGTTTTTTTATAGACCTGCTTTCATTTCTCTTGGGTCAATATCTGGGGTGAAGTGGCTGAATCGTATGGGAGGTGGCTATTTGACTTTAACTTTCTTATTTTTTCTGGTAGATTTCTTTCATAGATCCATTGGACTTTATACTCAGACAATTATACTATCTGTGACTAAAGATAGGTTCACTTTTCCTTTCAAAACTCTTTGTCTTTTGTTTCTTCCTCTTGCCTATTGCACTGACCAGAACCCCTGGTACAATATTAAATACAAGTGCTAAAAGCCAAAATTCTTCCCTTTTTCTTGCCTTTATTCATGAAGCCTGGTCCTTTCTATACTGCTACTTTATTTAAACCGTGGTTTGACCTGTACAGAATCATGATAGTTGTGAGACTTCCACAAGATTATGGGAGGTCTATGGACAGAAAGGAGAATACTTTTCAGATGCACTCCAGAAATCTGAAGCATCTATACATCTCATAAATTTGGACCACTGTTACTACCTCGGCACCTTCTAGAGTAAAACCTGGAGCACCTCACAATAAAAGACAAATACACAAGCAGTAAGTGGAAGCCAAGATTTCAGTATAAATATGGTTGAGAAAAACTCATCATTTTTTTTCTTATACAGCACAGAAATAAACTAAATGCAACAAGGAGATTAAAGAAAAGGAATAAATGCTATATCTATAATTTCAATCAAACTAGAGAGGAGTCAAAATATCAGATAAGAGATACCAAAATGAGATAAGCTTGCACAAATACATATGTTCTGAACAGCTATAGTGAGTGAATCATGCCAGGTCGAAAGGAAACCTTTCCAGATCAAATCCTTCTGTTAATACACTTCCAAATATTAAAATAGTCCTTTTTAATAATGTCAGGTTATGGTTTTATTATTGATTTTATAATTTTCCCTTGATCAGTCAATTTCTGCTTTATCTTTAATTCCTTCATTTTGACTTCTTTCATTTTGTTTTATTGTTCACACTAATTTCTTGAGTTACATACTATAGTTATTTAATCTAAATAACATTTTTGTACTTGGAAGAAAATTTAAAATAAATATTAAAAAAAGTTAAATTAATTGTGTATAGAGACATGAACATGTAGGAATATAGAGAGGGAAATTTGTTTGAAAATAAGGTAAAAACTAAAATATAAAGAAAAATATTAAAAGTCCTTTACAAACTGAGAAAAATTGCATAGTAGTCACCTTAGAAAGTAAATATGAGTACCATGGACTCACACCAAACAGACCTAAATGAAACTAATTAAGAAATAGTATAAAACAGCATGGTCTAGAAAAAGAGACATCATTCTGAGAGGACCGTCATTATCGAAAACAATGCCTATAACATAACTGAAGGAAACCAGAATATGTCAACCCAAATTATGCCTCTTTGACATAAAAATTATTTTGAGTAAATGCAGGAAAGGATCCCTTTCTTCTGCCTAAAAGCAGTAAATAAATTCTTTTTTTTGAAGAGAGAACAAACTGAGAAAAATTGCATAGTAGTCACCTTAGAAAGTAAATATGAGTACCATGGACTCACACCAAACAGACCTAAATGAAACTAATTAAGAAATAGTATAAAACAGCATGGTCTAGAAAAAGAGACATCATTCTGAGAGGACCGTCATTATCGAAAACAATGCCTATAACATAACTGAAGGAAACCAGAATATGTCAACCCAAATTATGCCTCTTTGACATAAAAATTATTTTGAGTAAATGCAGGAAAGGATCCCTTTCTTCTGCCTAAAAGCAGTAAATAAATTCTTTTTTTTGAAGAGAGATTCTATAATGGCACCAAGGACTCTTTGTATTCAAGAAAGATTAGGATATACAGGGGGTAAGTGGACTATCACTAGCCCATGGTCTTGTCAGTTCTTCACAGAGTTATTGTTTCTCCATCCTAGAAGTATAAAAACTATCCCTGCTCTGGGTGCTTCTTCAGATCTTCATTTTCTTGTGAAGGCTTCCTTGTACATGTACAAATTTAAGAAAATATGCATGCTTTTCTTCTCTAATCTGTCTTAAGTGAGTTTAATTCTTAGGCTTAACCAGGGACACAAAGATGGTAGAGGAGATTTTTTCTTCCTCTACACAATATATAATCCATAAATATTTATTGAAAAATTGATCTGAAAAACCAACAATTCACACATATTTTTACTGAGTTTTCCATCATATGTTTCTGAACTTCCTTAGCCAATTGTTCTAGCTCAATCTGATCACCAAATGGCAAAGATTTTATGTACAGACTAATTCAGAAATAGTATAAAACAGTGTGGTCTATAAAAAAAGACGTCATTCTGAGAGGACCATCATTATTGAAAACAATGCCTATAACATAATTGAAGGAAACCAGAATATGTCAACCCAAATTATGCCTCTTTGACATAAAAATTATTTTGAGTAAATGCAAGAAAGGATCCCTTTTTTTCTGCCTAAAAGCAGTAAATAAATTCTTTTTTTGAAGAGAGATTCTATAATGGCACCAAGGACTCTTGGTTTTCAAGGAATATTAGGATATACAGAGGGTAAGTGGACTATCACTAGCCCATGGTCTGTCAGTTCTTCACAGATTTATTGTTGCTTCATCCTAGAAGTATAAAAACTGTCCCTGCTCTGGGTGCTTCTTCAGATCTTCATTTTCTTGTGAAGGCTCCCATGTACATGTACAAATTTAACAAAATTTGCATGCTTTTCTCCTCTAATCTATCTTAGGTCAGTTTAATTCTTAGGCCTAACCAGGGACACAAAGAGGGTAGAGGAGAATTTTTCTTTCTCCACACAATATATAATCCATAAATATTCAAAAATTGATCTGAAAAACCAATTCACACATATTTTTACTGATTTTTCCATCATATGTTTCTGAACTTCCTTAGCCAATTGTTCTAGCTCAATCTGATCATCAAATGGCAAAGATTTTATGTAGCCATTCTTTCTTTCCAATCTTTGGCTAAAAATGCTATGTGTCTACCTTCAAGACAATGAGTCAGGGATAAAGGTGTTTTTGATGATAACTCTGAACATGGTCTATGAACCTAGAGAGGTATTTTCTCAGGGTGAGTGTCTTCCATCCTACCCTACACCTATACTTCCTGTCTGTCTGTGCTGCCAATCCCCTGCCCTGGTCCCTACAGCAGGTGGAGCAGAGCCCTGGGTTTTGGTACAAGTCCCTCCTCCATGCGTCTCACTGTGGGCTCTCTCAGTGCACAGAAATACACTGCAGAGTCCTCCAGCTGTGAAGCTGAGATGACAAGTGTGATAGATTTGCTTGCTTTCTGGAAATTCAATGAGTAGCGACCTTCTGCGGCATTTTGCTTGCCATAAGAATCCTGACGAAGGAGAAAAATCATTGCCCCACTGCTGGGCTGCTTGTACCAGAATAGACTATAACTTGAATCGCTGGTGTCATATGTGCAGTCCAGGGTCACAGCCTGCTTCTCTTGTATTAACATTGGTTGTGGGTCTTGAGTTACCTTCTGGGCAATAATGGATCCTAAAGGAAAAAAATAGAATCAAAACTTTAGGAATAAGTGGTGTGGAATAAAGAAATCATATTTTAGATCCTACTACCCCTTCTTCCCAGGGTTCTCGTAAGACTGCCTGTTCCCCCAGTCCTTCGGTCACAGAGGAGTCACAATCCCACTGGGACCATCCTTACCTAAACACAGTGAAGCCACAACCACCTTCAGAAGGCTGGAGAGAAGCATGTTTCAGCTCTTCCACTAGATGGAAAATATCTTCTTCAACATCAAGGCTTTGCAAGGTGAGGTGAGCCTGACAGGGTGAGGGAAGGATTTCTGGGTATGTGCTGCTGCTGCCCCACAACAGGAAACAGGGGTTTCCTGGAGTAGCAAGTTGATGTGGATATGTCAACTTCTCTGTGGACCAGGTGAGAGTCTCACTCAACCCTAACTTCCTTTTGTGTTAACCAGCTCTTCAGTTGCTATCAATTACATATGAAAATAAAAATGAGTTAAATCTAATATTTCAGCAAAGATCGATGACCCCACCAATGTTGTGTTCAGTCATTGTATCTGTGAAGGAATTGAGTAGGTAGCTCTTATTTTAAAATATCATGTGTAATACATTATGGAAACAGTGTAAGATATAATAAGCATGCATCTTCACATCTATGTATGCTGTTCTTCCACCTAAGGTAGAAATAAACCATTTAATAATAAGAAGGGAAAGCCTTTTGGACTAATTATTGTAACTTTTTTGTTCTTCTTGCTGTTAAGGCACTATTTCTCTTCACTATCAATGTTCAGTTGCCTGTCTCGTGGTCAAAAGCAAAAAAAATCTAATCACAATTGGCTGAAGAATTTAGACTGAAGCTGCTCAAATTATGGGGCTTCCTGGTGGCTCAGACAGTAAAAAAACTGCCTGCAATGCAGGAGACCCAAATTTGATCCCTGGGTCAAGAAGATCCCCTGGAGTAGGGCACGGCAACCCACTCTAGTATTCTTGCCTGGAGAATTCCTTGGACATGGAAGCCTGACAGGCTACAGTCCATGGGGTTGCAGAGTTGAACATGACTCAGCAACTGGCTTCCCAAGTGGTGCTGGGGTAAAGCACCCATCTGCCAACATAGGAGACTGGCAGGCTACAGTCCATAGGGTCACAGAGTCAGACACAATGGAAGTGACTTAGCACACACGCACACTCACACTGAGTCCTATCACAGAGGTCCCCTTCTCTTCTCTATTGGTTTTTACAGCCCAGCTCTACTCATTCATAAAGGCCATTTAGACACCAGAGTTTGGTCATCAGGTTATCAAATCTTTGAAATTACATTTTTCCCTTTACTTCAGTTGAGACCCTAAATGAACTACAATAAGCTTCTATACCCTGTATGCCCATTTCTATGGAGAACATATCATAGGTGACCCCATATACCTACAAAGGACTGTGATTGCAGTATTATTGATGGTAATGAAACTTTTTCTCTGCATATGTATGTTAAAAGTAAGGCCATGCTCTAGGAAATTATTCAACATCATGGCAAATAACAAAGATCCCTGGCCTATTATTCTACCTCTTGATACAGTATCCAAAGTTTATCAGCCTTTTCTCAAAATAACAGCAGCCTCAGCTAAATTGGTTGAAGTATTATCAAATCTTGCTCTAATATCACCATTAAATCTGATGGTACCACATGACTACAACTCTTTGAACACACTCAACATTTTCGTGTCAGTTGGCTGAATAAATATGAAATATTATTCATTTCTCCTCCCATTGTTCAACTGTAATATATTTCTCAATCAAAGGACTCTCATGATTACACATTCAAGAAGTGTCCATGTCCAGAACAGATCTTTCAGACATTCTCATACAAATTTCTTCATTAATAAGTATTTAATCTTAAAAATTGAAAGGGACAATACCAGGCTGTTTATGCAACAATTACTCCAGACCCCTTTATAAAACTCAATCCTTAGGGGAAGTATAATTAATTCAAGTAGCTGAACTTGTGCATCTCTCTTGGGCAAGTCAATTTACAAAAAAAATTATGTTCAGTGTTGGTCAGCAGGTTTTGAATGCAGGTCATACTTCCAAATACAATGGAGACAGAGAGATTTCCTAACTCCCTGACTTTTCTTAGTCTTGGCATATGTCTTGTGTACTCCAATTGAAATGAACACTAAATACATGATTTGATGTCATCATGCTACTCAAAGAAATTTTGTCATAAAGACAAAGTCTCTCAGCATGAAAGACTCTGCAGAGTATGGGGGGAAATGATCGAGCAGATCATCACATTAAACGTAATTTTCTGAGTAAAGTCCTTATGCAAGAACCTCTTCTAGAACATAAAGGCAAATCCACAGAAAGGCTCAAAAATTCCGTCTTAGGTTCAGAATGCCAGACCCTGATTTTGTAAGGAATGACTAGGAATGATTGATGTGTTTGATCCGTGAGGACACAATATATCAAAGCCAAGACAGCTGTCTGGTGAAGCCAAATGATCTCCATTGAACTCTTACTCAAATCTTGAGATATGGCATTAGGGAAATATTGGCTGCAACACTGTAAAAATTATTGTGGGAAAACTTTTCTAGATTCGTAGATATTGAGGTCAGCTCATGCATTTCTTGGAAGCCATAAAATCCCATAAAATTTGTAAAAATCAAATATGAACTAGAATACTATACCAAGGAAATATTTGGATATTTCCAAAAGAAATTTAAACAATTTCACATCTCCATGGGTTATGAGTATGTACTAGTAACAGTATTTTTATTCTTCACATGGGTTGAAGCAATCTTTTGATAAACCACCGCACTAAGTATATTTAAAAATGAACTTGGTGCTGTGTTTACTACCTGTGTCATTTCAAATTGTATCTATATAAGGAAGCAGTTTCTCTGAGATAGTTATATAAAGTTTTGCCTTCACTCAGACATTTTACTACTCTTATTGTCCCTCTATGTTCTGAAGAAGTGGAAAGAACAAATGGAATATTAGAACTGAAATGAATTACAGTATCAGACACCCTTGAACTACTGTGGCCTAATACATTATTAATTAGTCTTGGCCCCCATGGCCCTGCTTTCTTCCCTCACAAAGTCATAGGCTGTCTCACTACCAGCTGGTCCCTGATATGCCCAGGAAATTCACAAGGGCCCAAATCACACATATTTCAATCCTCACCAACTGAACTAAAAAATAAACCCATTATAATCAGTCCTTTCATCACAGGCACAGGTTGATTTCCTAGCCTTTCATTTAATGTTTTTTCATGACAACTTGGATGACTGAGTGCTGGCAAAATACCCAGAGAAAACCTTCCATTGAACTTGTGGAAATGACTTTAATATGTTCTATTTGTTATCAATTCAGCAGGTAAAGTACAAGAAATTGATCCTTCATCTCATGTGTACCAACAACTATAACATCATGCATCCCTAATTGAAAAGAATTATAATGTTACCTACATTAGAGACATTAAACCGAGGTTCTCCAGAGAATGGTCAGAAGCAGATAATCCACAGAAGATGGACTTGACCCAAGATCCTTGAAACAAATATACAACTGCCTAAAGTGGATATCTCCATGTAAGACCACTAGAGAATTCTCTAAGATATCTGGAACCACTGTTTGTCACACTACCTTTTGTATTCTTCTATTTTTCATCTTTTTAGTGGTACTTGCCCACTTTGACACTAGTGTGTAATATATTTATGATTTCCCCTACTTTTTGATTTTCTCCTACCAATAAAATAACTTACTAACATATTGGCTTCACTTGAAGCAGTAACCATCCTAATGCTATAATTTGGTTCAACAAGCCCATTGATTGTGCAACAATGTTAAAGAATTGTTGGAGATGTTATTTAGTGTCAACTTTTGTAAACACCACGTAATAAACATACCCCAATTAGTATTGCTAAAGTGAAATTTGACCAATAAAATTTGTCTTAAAAATATTAGAAAAATTCATAATGGAGTTGGTACAGTTAGCTTTGCATGAAGAATATGTCTTAACTTGATTATGAGTTGGTCCAGCACTCCAATGAACCTGCTCATTATCAGTCGCCATAATGTTTCTTTTGAAAAAATACAAATAAAATTTTAAAGGAATTCAAACACTTGAAATGATGAGTTATTTATGTAAAATAACTTAAAAGTTCAAAAAAATTGGGTTAAAAAAATAGTAAGAGTGGTGGCAGGGAAAGTGATCATACATGCCTAGTACCATATGCTCCACCTCACAAAGATGCAGACTTCTCAAAAGCTTTTTTTATTGTATGACTTTATTCATATGGGGCCTCCCTCATAGCTCAGTTGGGAAAGAATCCTCCTGCAATGCAGGAGACCTCGGTTCAATTCCTGCATCAAGAAGATCCGCTGGAGAAGGGATAGGCTACCCACTTCAGTATTCTTGGGCTTCCCTTGTGGCTCAGCTAGTAAAGCATCTGCCTGCAATGCGGAAGACCTGGGTTCAATCCCTGGGTGTGGAATGATCCCCTGAAGAAGGGAAAGTCTACCCACTTCAGTATTCTGACCTGGAGAGTCGGACACAACTGAGTAACTTTCACTTACTCATATAAAATTCCTAAAAAGATAAAAATATAAAATCAAGGTTTGCATGGAGTTAATGTAGGTCAAGGTGTGATTCACTTCTTGCCTGGAAAATCCCATGGACGGAGGAGCCTGGTGGGCTGCAGTCCATGGGGTCGCACAGAGTCAGATATGACTGAAGCGGCTTAGCAGCAGTAGCAGTAGGGTGTGATTACAAAATTATACCACAAGGGAATTTGATTAAAAGACACAACTCTCCCTTTTAACTTACATGAGAGTAAACATGAACACTAATAACATTTTGAAAAGAAGAATAGATTTGTGAGCCTAATCCTCAAATTATATTCTTGAATAAATCTTTCTATTTTGAATTTCCCTCAAACATATGAAAATATATATGCTCCATCATTGGGCTCTAAAGAAAACCCAAATCACATTTTCAACAAGAAAATAGTCAGAATATATAGAAAGGACAGTCCAATTTTGCCAGAAATATAGAAAGAAAATTTTAAATATAATTGTGAGAAAAATCTTTCATGAAGCCATTAAAAAGTAGGTGTTACAGATGAAGATAATGAAACTAAAAATGCTCATTTCAGGATACAATATTAAGTGAAAAAATCAGAATTCTAATCATACTAGAACTTAAAAAGAGAGTAAATCAAATATTAGCAATAAATTATCTGGATGCAGAATTATAAATTTTACATTTTTGTATTAGACACATTTTCTACATTTAGAATATAATTTTTACAATAAGTTTAAAATAACATACATAATTTTTGAAACACAAGCATTAAGAACCCATCCATAATAGGAATGTAGTATTGTTCACAAGCATTGATTTCTAGAAAAGGAGTCTGATAGCAAATATAAAGTCATTTTTAAAGCCTGAATTTTATTTTTTATCTCATCTTTAATTTTCTAAAATTATGGCAACAATGACACCACTTAAACAAGTGAGCTAAATTTTTTTTCAGTTTTATTTATTTATTTTACTTTACAATATTGTATTGGTTTTGCCATACATTGACATGAATCCGTCATGGGTGTACATGTGTTCCCCATCCTGATCCCCCTCCCACCACCCTCCCTATCCCATCCCTCTGGGTCATCCCAGTGCACCAGCCCCAGGCACCCTGTGTCATGCATTGAGCCTGGACTGGTGATTCGTTTCACATATGATAATTTACATGTTTCAGTGCCATTTCCCATATCATCCCACCCTCACCCGCTCCCACAAAGTCCAAAAGACTGCTCTATTCATCTGTGTCTCTTTTGCTGTCTCGCATACAAGGTTATCGTTACAATCTTTCTAAATTCCATATATATGCATTAGTATCCTATATTGGTGTTTTACTTTCTGGCTTACTTCACTCTGTATAATAGGCTCCAGTTTCATCCACCTCATTAGAACGGATTCAAATGTATTCTTTTTAATGGCTGAGTAATACTCCATTGTGTATACATACCTCAGCTTTCTTATACATTCATGTGCTGATGGACATCTAGGTTGCTTCCGTGTCCTGGCTATTATAAACAGTGCTGTGATGAACACTGGGGTACATGCGTCTCTTTCAATTCTGGTTTCCTCATTGTGTATGCCCAGCAGTGGGATTGCTGGGTCATATGGCAGTTCTCTTTCCAGTTTTTTAAGGAATCTCCACACTGGTCTCCATAGTAGCTGTACTAGTTTGCATTCCCACCAACAGTGTAAGAGGGTCCGCTTTTCTCTAAACCCTCTCCAGCATTAATTGCTTGCAGACATTTGGATAGCAGCCACTCTGACTGGCATGAAAGGGTACCTCATTGTGGTTTTGATTTACATTTCTCTGATAATGAGTGATGTTGAACATCTTTTCATGTGTTTGTTAGCCATCCGTATGTCTTCTTTGGAGAAAAGTGTGTTTAGTTCTTTGGCCCACTTTTTGATTGGGTCGTTTATTTTTCTGGAATTGAGCTGCAGGAATTGCTTTTATATTTTTGAAATTAATTCTTTGTCAATTGCTTCATTTGCTATTATTTTCTCCCATTCTGAAGGCTGTCTTTTCACCTTGCTTATAGTTTCCTTTGTTGTGCAGAAGCTTTTAATTTTAATTAGGTCCTATTTGTTCATTTTTGCTTTTATTTCCAATATTCTGGGAGGTGGGTCATAGAGGATCCTGCTGTGATTTATGTCGGAGAGTGTTTTGCCTATGTTTTCCTCTAGGAGTTTTATAGTTTCTGGTCTTATGTTTAGATCTTTAATCCATTTTGAGTTTATTTTTGTATATGGTGTTAGAAAGTATTCTAGTTTCATTCTTTTACAAGTGGTTGACCAGTTTTCCCAGCACCACTTGTTAAAGAGATTGTCTTTTCTCCATTGTGAATTTTTGCCTCCTTGTCAAAGATAAGGTGTCCATAGGTGCATGGATTTATCTCTGGGCTTTCTATTTTGTTCCATTTATCAATATTTCTGTCTTTGTGCCAGTACCATACTGTCTTGAAATGGTGTTAGAAAGTATTCTAGTTTCATTCTTTTACAAGTGGTTGACCAGTTTTCCCAGCACCACTTGTTAAAGAGATTGTCTTTTCTCCATTGTGAATTTTTGCCTCCTTGTCAAAGATAAGGTGTCCATAGGTGCATGGATTTATCTCTGGGCTTTCTATTTTGTTCCATTTATCAATATTTCTGTCTTTGTGCCAGTATCATACTGTCTTGATGACTGTTGCTTTGCAGTAGAGACTGAAGTCAGGCAGGTTGATTCCTCCAGTTCCATTCTTCTTTCTCAAGATTGCTTTGGCTATTTGAGGTTTTTTTGTATTTCCATAAAAATTGTGAAATTATTTGTTCTAGTTCTCTGAAAAATACCATTGGTAGCTTGATAGAGATTGCATTGAATCTATAGATTGCGTTGGGTAGTATACTCATTTTCACTATATTGATTCTTCTGATCCACAAATACAGTGTATTTCTCCATCTATTTGTGTCCTCTTTGATTTCTTTCACCGGTGTTTTATAGTTTCCTATATATAGGTCTTTTGTTTCTTTAGGTAGATATATCCCTAAGTATTTTATTCTTTTTGTTGCAATAGTGAATGGAAATGTTTCCTTAATTTCTCTTTCTGTTTTCTCATTGTCAGTGTATAGGAATGCAAGGGATTTCTGTGTGTTGATTTTATATCCTGCCACTTTGCTATATTCATTGATTAGCTCTAGTAATTTTCTGATGGAGTCTTTAGGGTTTTCTATGTAGAGGATCATGCCAATTGCAAACAGTGAGAGTTTTACTTCTTCTTTTCCAGTCTGGATTCCTTTTATTTCTTTTTCTGCTCTGATTGCTGTAGTCAAGACTTCCAAAGCTATGTTAAATAGTAGTGGTGAGAGTAGGCACCCTTGTCTTGTTCCAGACTTTAGGGGAAATACTTTCAATTTTTCACCATTGAGGATGTTTAAAGCCTGAATTTTAAAGTAAAACCTAACTCCCTTCAAGAATTCAGTAAGCAATAGTCATCCAACAGAATGTGTTTTAACACTTTCTGTGTCATGTCAAACCTAATCTTCTTATTCTATGTTTCTCTTGCTTGTATACAAACACTATGACCAATGCTATAACTTGAAGGTTGTGCCAAACGAAGGGGGCTACCCGTTACAAGTTTGGGTACAGATAGTGGATGCCTGGGAAGCACTGTGTACTTGCTGCACAGAAGTAGACAGCTGAGTCTCCAGCTTCAATGGTTGTGATGTGCAGGGAGAGATGTTTGGTGGTTTTATTCAATAAAACAGTCAGTCTTTGGCCTTCATTTTTACCCATATTTGAACGAATGTCTATAAGGAGCTGGAGACCTTTTCCAGGTTCTTGCTTATACCAAGGGAAGTAGCTTGAGGTAACATCTGTATAAGTACAGGTGATAAAACAGCTGTTCCCCTCCTGGACGCTCAGGGTAGAAGGACTCTGCTCCACCTTGTTCCCAAGGCTGACACCTATGGAGAAAGTAGAAGTCAGAGAAAGGAGAAGGTTGTCAGATTATTTAGCTCTAGAGTTTCTTTTCCTTTTCTACAATAACTAGAAGAAACCTGAATAAAGCCAGTCTTGGCATCTAAAGAATATCTACTAATACACTCTGTTTCCCTTAAACCCTCAACTCACAGTCCAGCTGCAGCCACAAGAATGTGATTAAAGCTCCAATGGGTGTCTTCATTGATTTTCCCATTTAGGATCAACTGTGAACCTGCAGTCTCCAGCCAGGAGAGCTGCTTCTGTTACCAAGTGATCCCTTCTTTTCTCTAGTGGTTTCTTTCATTGTCTACCCAGCCAATAAGAAAAAGGCTCGGCTTCTGCCCAAGCCTATCTATCCATTCAGAACTCACTCACACGAACCCTCCACATGTTCTGATCAGCAGAGGTGCACCACCATCTGGTGGTCACATCTCTAACTACTGAACTCTCTGGTTAAATATCTTTCTCGCACCTGTGACTATGAGGGACTCTGATGCATAAAAACAGCAAAGATCAAACAAATTATGTCTTAGATTGAAATTTTAAATGCATAGTAAGAATGTAGAGATTAACATTTAAATCTCTGCACAGGATTGAGTCACTGTTAATAAATTGGAGGAAGGTAAATGCTGTTGCCATTTATTCAGGTTTGAAATCAGGAAAGCACCATCATTTACTCTCTCAAACAAAGAAGATGTAAAATCTTCCTTTTCAGCCAAATCTAACATCCCCATTTGTCTGTAATGGAGAAAAACTTTGTGAAAGGAATATGAAAATCAAAGAGCAGAGAAGATCATTTGATATTTCAAAGATCTACTAATTCAATCTCTGCTCCTTAAGCTGGCCTCGCCCATGACCTTGCTATTCTAGAGAACTGACAGTACCATCAGTCAAAATGTGGAAACTTCCTTCAACAAAGATTGTGATGAGAAACTCCAGTACTTTGGCCACCTGACACGAAGAGCTGACTCTTTGAAAAGGCCCTGATGCTGAGAAAGATTGAGGGCAGGAGGAGAAGGGGACGACAGAGGATGAGATGGTTGGATGGCATCACCGACTCAATGGACATGGGTTTGGGTGGACTCTGGGAGTTGGTGATGGACAAGGAGGCCTGGCATGCTGCGGTTCATGGGGTAGCAAAGAGTTGGACACGACTGAGCGACTGACCTGAAATGACTGAAAGGACCAAATCTCAATGATAAGGGTGCAGGAGGAAGTTCTATGAGTTAAGAAACGGTTCAACCTGTAGATTGTGTTGATTTACAAAGAGAAATTGGACATTCTTTAAGAAATCTATTCCTATTGATTATGTGGATTATATTCTGCAAAGTATTGAAAGTAAAAATCCTCATAAAACATCAGGCTGCAGATTCAGAAAATAACCATATGTAAATTTATACTACAGACGCTTTTACTCTCTGATATCAAAAGGTATGAAAGTGAAAGTTGCTCAATCGTGTCCAACTCTTGCAACCCTAGAGTCCATGGAATTATCCAGGCCAGAATACTGGAGTGGGTAGCCATTCCCTTCCCTAGGGGATCAAACCCAGGTCTCCCACATTGCAGGCAGATTCTTTACCAGCTGAGCTACCAGGGAAGCCCATCAAAAGGCATGGCCTAGCCTAAATGCAATGACTAATTTACATCTTAATGAAATTTCCTCTAAAATATATACCAACTCTCAGGGCATGAATCTCTGCTGTCTTGGCTATTGCTGGCTCAGTTTCCAGACGCTATCATTTTTCTCCCAAACTCCACTACAGTTTTCTTTCCCCAAGACCTTAAGGAAATTTTTCAATTCTGTAAACTTCCAGAATTATCTCCCTCTCCTTTGTCATCTACTTTAATAACTTGGCAGTTTCCAATTACCTCTGTAAGAAAAAAAACAAAAAACAAAAACAAAACTAAGGAACCCTAAACATTGCCTGTGTTTACTATGGGAGTAGTACAAATAGGTAACTGATCCAAATAGGTTAGGTAAAAATAACTGACTATGAAAAGTGAAACCAAGATTAACTCATTTATAGAAGTGAAGGCCTTTTTTTGTGATCTGTACTCACTGGTCTTCTGGAGGTATGAAGAATAAATATAATCCTTCATTCACATTTGCACCCTTAAAGGTTTAAGCACAGCTAGGATAAAGAATCAAAAATCAACACATAAATTTGTATGTAAATGTAAAATGTGTGTTTTTACATATATAAACTGTTTCCATTCCAAAGTGAAAGTAGCTCAGTCATGTGTGACTCTCTGCGACCCCCATGGACTGTAGCCCACCAGGCTTCTCTGTTCATGGGATTCTCCAGACAAGAATAGTGGAATGGGTAGCTGTTCCCTTCTCCAGGGGATCTTCCCCACCCAGATTTCGAACCCGGGTCTCCTGCACGGTAGACAAATTCTTTACCATCTGAGCCGCTAGATGTCCTTTATTCTTTCAATCATCCTTCATAGGATATAATTCCCAAATAATTTATAGGGAGATTTGTCCTCTTCTAAGAGACAGAGAGTGGAGAAGGCAATGGCAACCCACTCCAGTACTCTTGCCTGGAAAATCCCAGGGACAGCAGAGCCTGGTGGGCTGCCATCTATGGGGTCGCACAGAGTCAGACACAACTGAAGCAACTTAGCAGCAGCAGCAGCAGCAAGAGACAGAGAGACTTTAGGTCAGCGTTTTCCCTTTCAAGTTATGGTATCCAGGACAGAATAGTATAGTTTGAATATGGTCTGCTCAGCACAGTGTTCCACATATTAAAGTTTAGTACAGGCACAGCCATCCCCTGGGCAAAATTTACTGCCTCAAAAATATTTCATTCAACATTGCCTAGCTTACCATAAAAAGATGTGATCTTAGAAGGCTTTTTCTAGTATCTTCATGGACTGTCAAGCAGAATGAGGACAATATGGTCCTTAACTTCTATGCAGAGTACATCATGAGAAACGCTGGACTGGAAGAAACACAAGCTGGAATCAAGATTGCCGGGAGAAACATCAATAACCTCAGATATGCAGATGACACCACCCTTATGGCAGAAAGTGAAGAGGAGCCAAAAAACCTCTAGATGAAGGTGAAAGAGGAGAGTGAAAAAGTTGGCTTAAAGCTCAACATTCAGAAAACAAAGATCATGGCATCCAGTCCCATCACTTCATGGGAAATAGATGGGGAAACGGTAGAAACAGTGTCAGACTTTACTTTTTTGGTCTC
>SJYR01000300.1:113143-133608 GCA_006410655.1 Kobus ellipsiprymnus
GAGCACTGAAGAATTGATGCTTTTGAACTGTGGTGTTGGAGAAGACTCTTGAGGGTCCCTTGGACTGCAAGGAGATCCAACCAGTCCATTCTGAAGGAGATCAGCCCTGGGATTTCTTTGGAAGGAATGATGCTAAAGCTGAAACTCCAGTAATTTGGCCACCTCATGCGAAGAGTTGACTCACTGGAAAAGACTCTGATGCTGGGAGGGATTGGGGGCAGGAGGAGAAGGGGACAACCCAGGATGAGATGGCTGGATGGCATCACGGACACGATGGACGTGAGTCTGAGTGAACTCCGGGAGATGGTGATGGACAGGGAGGCCTGGCGTGCTGCAATTCATGGGGTTGCAAAGAGTCAGACACGACTGAGCGACTGAACTGAACTGAACTGAACATGGTCTTCAGATCCAATAATCGTTTTTATAACAATGTATTAGTGCTGCTCTATAGTTATATCTTGCCTTCAAGAAATCCCCCTGAAATCATGAATATAGCTGCTATTTCTAGGAAAGTCCTTAAAATATATTTGAGTGTTGAGATGGCACAGTTACTTTTGACTTTATTACTACAGAAGCCTGTGAAGGATGGACTGGTCTGCTGGTAGCAACAAAGGCTCAACTTGAGGCTCCTTTCCTGCCCTAAGTGTCAACTATTTATATAAATTGGGATTCTTCATACAGATGGTCAAATAGGTTGGACCATAACTTTCCCATATCCAAACCTACAGTGACCTAAATGGCTGGTCTTACATTAGATTCTCTTTGCTCAGAAATAGGGCCCTACAGGAAGAAAACAGGGGGAAAGATGCTAAAGAATACGTGAGAAAAATCCAATTTCTTTCTTCTCCCAAATCAGTTAGTATCTAATTTTTTCTACTGTCATCTTGGATTAGCTTGTTTTGTAAAATGAAGTTGGATTAAAGAATTTCCAAAAGCTCTTCTTTTATACTATTTCATAAGGCAAATTTTATTGAGGACCGGTTATGTGCAATGTAGAGTGACATGAGAGTGGGGAGAAATTGCTTGCATCTAGGAACCTCAAGACCATCTTCATATCCCCACGCAGTCTCGGGAGACTGAGGTTGTCACAAAGCAACATGGGGGTCTCTGCAGAAGCAGAGGCAGGGTCCTTGGGACCAGATCAGATCTGAGTTTTCACTTATGAGATCAATGACAGATCAAAGTGAACTTAAATCCAAGTAAAATGGAATAAAATGGGACTTCATTCACTGAGTATCAAGATCACCACATGGATGAGCCATAGGTAAGCAGGGAACTTATTTCCAGAGATATTTATCTATAACATATATTTCTTATTTAAAAAAAGAAAGAAAGAAACTCAGTGACTTATGGAACCTGAAGGAGGTGGATGAACTCACTCACAGGTAAAGCAAAAAATTATTTCTCAATCAGCCTAACTGCATTCTGGCTTATAGCTCCCTCCTCCCAAGTCTGACTTGGGTGCTCAAGATTCCCAGGCAGGGATGGCTGTAAAATTTGAGGGACTGCATGCAAAATGAAAATATGAGGCCCTTTGTTCAGAAAAACAGAAAAAACTGACACTAAAAAAAATAAAGATCTTCAAAAATATTTTCTTACTTAAAAAAAGCAATAGAGTTTATCTGTGCATGAGTGCTAAGTTGCTTTAGTCATGTCTGACTCTTTGTGGCCCTATGGAATGTAACCCACCAGGCTCTTCTGTCCATGGGCTTCTCCAGGGAAGAATACTGGACTGGGTTGCCATGCCCTCCTCCAAGGGATCTTTCTCACCCAGGGACTGAACCCATGTGTCTTACATCTCCTGCATTGGTAGGCAGGTTTTTTATTCCTAGCACCATCTGGGAAGCCCAGTAGAGTTTACAAAGAAAGTGAAAGTGTAAGTGAAATCGCTCAGTCATGTCCTACTCTTTGTGACCCCATGGACTGTAGCCTATCAGGCTCCTCCATCCATGGGATTTTCCAGGCAAGAGTGCTGGAGTGGATTGCCATTTAATGATACATTAAATAACAACATAAATTTACAACTTGCAAAAAATATTTTGGATCTTAAGTTCAGTTCACTTCAGTCGCTCAGTCATGTCTAACTCTTTGCGACCTCATGAATTGCAGCATGCCAGGCCTCCCTGTCCATTACCAACTGCCAGAGTCTACTCAAACTCATGTTCATTGTGTTGGTGACGCCATCCAACCATCTCATCCTCTGTCGTCCCCTTTTCCTCCTGCCTCTAATCCCTCCCAGCATCAAGGTCTTTTCCAATGAGTCAACTCTTCACATGAGGTGGCCAAAGTATTGGAGTTTCAGCTTCAACATCAGTCTTTCCAAAGAACACCCAGGACTGATTTCCATTAGAATGGACTGGTTGGATCTCCTTGCAGTCCAAGGGACTCTCAAGAGTCTTCTCCAACACCACAGTTCAAAAGCATTAGTTCTTCAGTGCTCAGCTTTCTTCACAGTCCAGGTCTCACATCCATACACGACCACTGGAAAAACCATAGCCTTGACTAGACGGACCTTTGTTGGCAAAGTAATGTCTCTGCTTTTGAATATGCTATCTAGGTTGGTCATAACTTTTCTTCCAAGGAGTAAGTGTCTTTTAATTTCATGGCTGCAATCACCATCTGCAGTGAATTAATAACAAATACTTTATTAATATCATATCTTGATAATAAGATTTACCTGGCTTGCTTTTCTGCAGATTAATTTATTAGGATATAAAAATTATAACTTTAACAATTTAATTTCAATTAATGTAATTGAAAGCAATGTCAGTTGCTATTGGTAAATGCAAGATTGTAAACAAAACTTTTTATAATTTTTATTTTGAGAATATTTCTGTTGATGTAACTGATACTAGAGCTCTTGAGTATTTTGTATGCTGTAACAACATAATATAAATATCTGATAAATTAGTTTGAAATATAAATTCTAGTAAATCCAGAGTTGATGACTCCTGTGGAACAATTTTAGTAGAAACAACTTAATTCTTCAAACCAATCAACTTCATGTAATTCTGAATTTAATGCCAAATATAAACTTATACAGGGACATTTTAATGTTTTCACTGATATTCTCTGTAACTTGTGGAGGGCATATAAGACTAAAAGTGGCTTCGTGACTTATTTATAATTAAGTGCTTATTTATACATCATATCACTATTTAATTATAGGGGAAGTGAGTACAAATTATTTTTCTATGTTAGTAATTGTTTCATTGGATTAATTTTAAACATGAAAATACTATTCTTTTTTATTAAAGCTATTATCATATACAATTTCAATTTCTACACTTATGAAAATTTGCTTTCCAATGTAGTAGCAATTTTCAAAACCACAGTTTCTCATTTTCAGAGAATTCTAATATCTCTCCCACCAGCATTATTGTGGTGTTGACATATTAACTTTTATTTTGTAATAACTGATCAACAAAGTTTACTGATACCCACTTTAAGATCGTGAAGAATCAGAGATTGACTCAACCTTGCTATCAAAGGCTACTGTGGGGACACATGCCAGCCCATGGAGGGCTGGGGCTGAGGCAGCTGCAGTTTGGGTACAGGCTGCAGGCCGCCTGGGAGCATCGTGCCTCCACCGCACAGAGGTAGGCGGCTGAGTCTTCCAGCTGGGAGGCTGTGATGTGTAGGGTACTATACCATTCCTTAGAATTCACTGTGGAACTCAGTCTTTCATTCTGCTTCATCCCTGAAGCTATGAAAAACAGACTGATGAGGCTGCCTCCTGGATTCTGCTGGAGCCACTGCAGAGTCTTCACTGTGGCAGAAAAATTGCACCTCAGAGTACAGTTGGCTCCCTCCTGGAGATTCAGGACTGAAGGGCTCTGCTCCACCTCCACCGCTCTCACCCCTGCTTGGAAAGAGAAAAACAAACACATACAATGTCTCTGGGGAGTCATGGATGCAGTTTCCCGACATGTGAACTATCTCAGGAAACACCCATGAGGATGTAGGACCATCTAGGTGCTCTGGGTCAGCTCACCTTCCCTCCCTCCCCAGCTGCACTCTAGGACAACCCAGACTCACAGCAAACCTGGACCCACAGAAGCCCCAGCAAGGCTTCCCACCACCTCTTCGTGACTCCTTGCTCAGTTACTGGGGTACTTTTGCCCCCACTCTGGAGGGTGTAGAGTCTTGGGTCCAGAGAAATTTTCTTCTTACTGTCAAAATCTTCCAGTTTTACTGGAACTCACCAGTATCACTGAGAACCAGTCACATCAGAGCTCTGTCACTCACTTAACAGGAAGCTCCACCCACAGCCAACCAGGGAGATTGTGCAGTAATCTCTCCAGAATTGTAATTGCAAACAGTGCAGGAGGGTAAGAACAATATCTGTAATATACGAAGATATAAGGCATTTTAAAAACACTTTATGTAAGAAAAGTTTGTGCAAGAGTGTGTGAGAAAGGGTGGATGTTACTTCTGAGATCAGTGTCTCAACTGTGTTAAATGGAGCCTTGAAGAATCATAGGAAGAGTGAGTTTGCTCCCAAATTACTTAGAATGACAGAGCATTTAAGAATTCAGTTGTATGACAATTTAGCCTTTAAAAAGAATAAAACATTGTCATTTGCTACAATACGGATGGACCTTGAGGGTATTATGCTAAGTGAAGTAGTTCAGACAAAGACAAATACCATATAAATACTCCACTCTGTGTGGAGTATTTTTTTTTAAAAAAATCAAGCTCATAGATAGAACAAATTAGTGGTTGCCAAAGGTAGGGATGAGGAGTGGAAATGAAATAGATGAATGGGGTCAAAAGGTACAAACTCTAAGATATAAAATAAAAATTGTGGGGATGTAATGTATGGCAAGATGTCTATGGCTAATAATACTGTATTGCATATTTGAAAGTTGCTAAGAGAGTAGATCTTGAAAGCTCTCATCATAAAAAAAAATTGCAACTCTGTATGACACATGTTACTAAACTTGTTGTAATGATCATTCCACTATATATAAATATCAAATCATTGTGTTATATACCTGAAACTAATACCATCCTGTATGTCAATTATACCTCATTTTAAAAAATAATTCAGTTATATGTAAATTCTAATAAAGGAAAACTGATACAAACAGTATGTATGAAGACAGTGATACATTTTCTTGCAATTGAGAGCTCTAGAAACCCAGAAGGTACAGCTGCCATCTGCACAGAATATTATTCTAATAAGATTTCAGTGGGTTAAAAGAAACACAGGATATATGTATAATGTCCATTCTGACTTAACTTCCACCTCCCTCCTTCTCATGCCCAACTGGCGGACAGATGCACTACACAGCTGATTCTGAAAAAGATACATATTGCTGGTTAAATTAAATATTGCCCTTTTCTTTCCTCTTCCTATCTGTGTTTCTTACTTTTTAATTGTTTCCTTTTTGCTCCTGAGTATTCTTGCTTCTTCCAGTCTCAGGGAAGATATATGAAAACTTCCTAGGTCCGTGGAATTGGGAGAATTTAATCACAAAATTTAAATATTGAAAACAGGTAATAGAGATGTTTCCTGTTGAACTTCCATGCTCACAGAGCTCGGTAATATTAATATCCCCATTCCTCTACCTCTGCTCAGAGGATCATCCTCATAATTGATTTAGAGAGGTAAGGACCGCAGCTTTCCTAAGTTTATAGAGAAAGACAAAGCTGAAACTTTAAATAAACTTTACACAAATACTGTTCCCCTCTCCCCACCTTTGCTATGTATAATCTGACTGTTCTATGCTCTCTGGTTGTTGTTCAGTCACTCAGTCTTGTCTGACTCTTTGCAGCCCCATGGACTTCAGGACGAGAGGCTTCCCTGTCCTTTACCATCTCCCAGAGCAACAGCAGCAGCAGAGCTTGCTCAAACTCATGTCTACTGAGTCAATGGTGACATCCAACCATCTCATCCTCTGTCGTCCCCTTCTCCTCCTGCCTTCAATCTTTCCCAGCTTCAAGGTCTTTTCTAATGAGTCAGCTCTTCACATCAGGTGGCTAAAGTATTGGAGCTTCAGCTTCAGCATCAATCCTTCCAATGAATATTCAGGACTAATTTCCTTCAGGATTGACTGGTTTGATCTCTTTGCAGTCCAAAGTATTTTCAAGAGTCCTCTCCAACACCACAGTTCAAAGGCATCAATTCTTTGGCACTCAGCTTTCGTTATGATCCACCTCTCACATCCATATGTGAATACTGGAAAAACCATAGTTTTGACTAGACAGACATATGTTGGCAAAGTAATGTCTCTGGTTTTTTTTTTTTCCCCCCAGATAAAGGTTGACTTTTTCAGTATCAATTTTCTTTTATGGTACACTCCCAAGTTTTGACAACTTATTTAGCACAATTTAGCTGCAAGCACTTAAAATAGTCTTTTTTTTTTTTTTTTTTTTGCTTTGCTTTTCATTTTTTTATTGAAGGATAATTGCTTTCCAGAATTTTGTTGTTTTCTGTCAGACCTCAACATGAATCAGCCATAAATATACATGTATCCTCTCCTTTTTGAACCTCCTTCCCATCTCCCTCCCCATCCCACCCCTCTAGATTCATACAGAGCCCCTGTTTGAGTTTCCTGAGCCACACAGCAAATTCCCATTGGCTATCTATTTTACATATGGTAATGTAAGCTTCCATGTTACTCTTTCCATACATCTCACCCTCTCCTCCCCTCTCCTCATGTCCATAAGTCTATTTTCTATGTCTAATACAGAGCCCCTGTTTGAGTTTCCTGAGCCACACAGCAAATTCCCATTGGCTATCTATTTTACATATGGTAATGTAAGCTTCCATGTTACTCTTTCCATACATCTCACCCTCTCCTCCCCTCTCCTCATGTCCATAAGTCTATTCTCTATGTCTGTTTCTCCATTGTTTCCCTCAAAATAAATTCTTCAGTACCATTTTTCTAGATTCTGTATACATGCTTTAGAATATGATATTTATATTTCTCTTTCTGACTCACTTCACTCTGTATAATAGGTTCTAGGTTCATCCACCTCAACAGAACTGACTCAGATGTGTTCCTTTTTATGGCTGAGTAATATTCTATGGTGTATATGTACCACAACTTCTTTATCCATTCATCTGTTGATGGACATCTAGGTTGCTTCCATGTTCTAGCTATTGTAAATAGTGCTGCAATGAACAATGGGATACATGTGTCTTTTTCCATTTTGGTTTCCTCAGGGTATATGCCTATGAGTGGGATTGCTGAGTCATATGGTGGTTTTATTCCTAGTTTTTTAAGAAATCTCCATACCATCTTCCATAGTGGCTGTATCAATTTACATTCCCACCAAGAGTGCAAAAACATTCCCTTTTCTCCACACCCTCTCCAGCATGTATTGTTTGTAGACTTGTTGATGATGGCCATTCTGATTGGTGTGAGGTGATATTTGTAGTTTTGATCTGCATTTCTGTCTCTGCTTTTTAATATGTTGTTTAGGTTTGTCATAGCTTTTCTTCCAAGGAGCAAGTGTATTTTAATTTCATGGCTGCAGTCACCATCTGCAGTGATTCGGGAGCCCAAGAAAATAAAATCTGTCAGTTTCCCCATCTGTTTGCAATGAAGTGATGGGACCGAATGCCATGATCTTAGCTTTATTAATGCTGGGTTTTAAGCCAGTTTCACTCTCCTCTTTCACCTTCATCAAGAAGCTCTTTAGTTCCTCTTCACTTTCTGCCATAAGGTTGATGTCATCTACATACCTGAGGTTATTGGTATTTCTCCTGGTGATCTTGATTCCAGCTTGTGCTTCATCCAGCCCGCCATTTCACATGATGTACTCTGCATATAAGTGAAATAAGCAGGGTGACAATATATAGCCTTGACGTACTCCTTTCCCAATTTGGAACCAGTCTGTTGTTCCATGTCTGATTCTGACTGTTGCTTCTTGACCTGCATACAGGTTTCTCCAAAGATGGTAAGGTGGTCTGGTATTTCCATCTCTTTAAGAATGTTCCACAGTTTGTTGTGATCCACACAGTTAAAAGCTTTAGCATAATCAATAAAGCAGAAGTAGATGTTTTTCTGAAATTCTCTTGCTTTTTCTATGATGCAACAGATGTTGGCAATTTGATCTCTGATTCCTCTGCCTTTTCTATATCCAGCTTGAACATCTCGAATTTCTCAGTTGAAGCCTCACTTGGAGAATTTTGAGCATTACCTTGCTAGCATGTGAAAAGCATGTGCAAATGTGTAGTAGTTTGAATATTTGCTCTCTGGGCTCCCCTCTTTGGAACATTTGGAACCATCAGAGTCTTTACTTCTTGTAAAGCTTTACCTGTTGTAAAGCTTACAGCTCCCTAGTGTGCAGAAACAAAGCTCACTTTAGACCAGCTAGTTGGTGATGGACAGGGAGGCCTGGTGTGCTGCAGTCCGTGGGATCGCAAAGAGTCGGACACAACCAAGCGACTGAACTCACTCACTCAACTGAACATTACACAACCCCAGCCCCATTCACTTCCTGCTTCTTGGTCAAAGAAATGTTGAAGGTCAGAAAACAATATAACTGCATGGATTAAATGGGGATTAAAAATGAACCAATCCTACTTTTAAGATGGAGTTTCATGAAAATTAATACCATAAAATAATTTGACAATTCTCATCTATTGCTATTTGATTTTTTTTTACTTAGTTCAAAATAAGTGCATAAATGTTTACTAAAATTCTACTGTAAATGAGGTAATTTATGAAATTTTAAGAATATGTAAAAGGGATGAGACAGCGTTTTACAGTCCACTGAGTAAAACAAAAGTAAACATAACTATAAAAGAATCAGAGAGTAGGACCATAAGAGGAAAGTACTGAAAGCTATATGATCCCAGGGGAGAGAGAAATATTTCATTTGATGCAGGTGAACAAAATCTTATTGAAAGGAGATTGTTTTCTCTTTCTGGTGTTTTTATGAGAATATAGCAGAATATGGATAAAATTTTAGGAAAGTTTTTATAATTTTATTAAGTTTAACATTAAGAGGAATTCATGAATCTATGGAGGATTAAAATAATAAAACATTATATATAAATTAAAATTCTCTTTGACTCTTCACTTCCAAATTTGACCATTTTGATCATTCATGGATTTGGAATTGATGCCAGCAGGTTTACTTTAGATTTATATACAGTAAGTCTCCTATATACAAACCTACAAGTTGAGAGGTTTCAAAGAAGCAAACATGGAGCTTACTAATGAAGATCTGAACTGAAGGCCCAGAGTAAGGATGAAGAGAGACAAGAGGAAGAAGTAACTAAAGAACCAAAGAGATTCACAAAGCAGGAAATGGCAAGGGGGTTTTCTTTGTTGGAGGAGGCACTGTTTTGTTTCTGAGACAGAGGACCAGAACGTAGAACAGTACACAAAGGTTGCAGCAGCTGTTCAGAATGCAGGCCAGTGCTACTGAGTCTTTTATGATGAGAAAAAGAGTTACCACCCAGACAAGGCCTGGATCATTCTTTTCAAGAGGGTAGATAGAATTGAATCCAGCAAGGAAGCAGAACGTATGCCATCAACATCAGGTGTGAATGAAATCAGAGTCCGCCCTCCATCTCCTATTGCTGATGACCCTTCAGCTGTACCATCTCCCACCTCCTCTCCCTTCTCCATCAGTAACTCTTCCTGCCTGTTCACTCGATGCTAGTCCCTGTATGCCAGCTGTTGTACTGTTCTACTGTACTTTTCAAGGTACAGTACTGTAAGATTAAAAGTGTTTCCTTTTTGTGTTTGTTTGTTTGTTATATATTATTGTGTGATAAAGTATTATAAACCTATTACAGTACTATATAGTCGATTGTGTCAGTTGGGTACCTAAGCTGACTTTGTTGGACTTATGAACATACTGAGCTTAACAGACACACTCTCAGAACAGAACTCATTCCTATGTAAGGGACTTACTGTAGGTATACTAAATATACAAACCAATAGAAAATATATAGTATTTTTAGTATTTTATTTAGTTTTTATTTAATACAAAATGATGCATATTGTGATACGTTTCTGTAACTTGCTTTATGGACTCAATAATAAATCTTGTAGGTCTTCTTATATTAACATAGGTTAATATATATATACTAACATAGGTTCTTCTGCTGTATTGTATTCCATACTATGCATATACTACCCTTTATGCAGCCCTTCCCCTACTGATGGTTGTCCCTACTGCCCTGTGTATAAGGATTGAAGCCCCCTCCCTTACCCAGTGAATGCACCAGACCCATCAAAGAGATATTCCAAAGGAGTGTCAATTCTGCTTAAGAGGCAGTGAAGGAGTCCAAGAGGACACCAAGCTAGTGAACAAAATTAACTTCTGCAAGGTAAGACCTAATTTTTTAAAAAGACATATATTCAAAAAAATTAATTTTCAAACAGAAAAAGAGAGTAGAGGAAAGTTAGCAGAGATGAAACTAAGAAATTAAGATTAACTTACAGAAAAGGATGAAACTAAAAATGAGGACATTTCATAATCTGACACAGTAAAAAGTCAGAGACAGCCATGAATAACAGCATTTAAGGAAGCATTTTTAAATGTATCATTTAAAAGGAACCACTTTTCAAGTTTCTCTAAAAACACATCAAGGGAAAGTGGGAAACCTCATCCTCAAAATTATACATAATCATTCTGTATACCAGAAATTAGTGAAAGTTTTAATCAAGGAAGGCCTCAGCTGTCTTATTTATGAACTTCACATTTATTTACTAGAGGGTTGTTACTGACTGAATCATATCCCCCACCCAAATTCATATGTTAAAGCTTAATTCCCAGTACTCAGAATCTGACTGTATCTGGCCTTAAGTCTTAAGATAAAATGAAGTCATATGGGTGGATACTAACCCCTGTAAGTAGTGTCCTTATAAGAAGAGGAAATTTGGACACAGACATGCAAGAAACAGAAGTAAGACTTGGCAAAAGCAGTGAGAAAGGAGTCATCTTTCTCAAACAAAGGCAAGAGGCCTCAAAGAAACTAACACTGCCAATACCTAAATCTTAGATTTATAGCATCTAGAACTATGAGAAAACAAATGTTTGCTACTTAAGCCACCTGGGCAAAGGTATTTTATTATGGCAGCCTTAGGAAACTATCACAAGGGTCGATTTTAATATCCTATCATATGAAATGTCACACAACAAACTTGAAGTCATCACTTTCCAGGTCTTGGTTCTTTGCCTGTTTGAGTGACCCAAACCTTATTCCAGAAAGATCTGAGTTTTCAATGGTCCTGTTTTAGTTTTGATTGCTGTTGTTTTCCATTAAGCTTAACCACTGGACATGAAAGTAGTAAGCAGCTCCAAACAGAGTATTTTTTGCTTCCATTGTATGAAAGCAATCCAATATCCTCTTGTTATTCAAGATCAATCACTCCAGCTAATAGGTTCTTTATTCTTCCATGTTGATTTGGTGGCTAGAGAGCCCAAAATTATCCATTAATTATCTCATTATCTCATTATCCATTGACTGGAGCCATTGTTTTGCCCTCTGGTGAAAGAATTCTTCCCATAGGGACTAAGATCTCCACATCTACATGTATAAAGTTGCCAGCTTGAAAATCTGTTAAAGTTTGTTAATGGATTATTAGATGTAACAGTGAGAGGAGCCACTCCCTTCTTTTGATTTCAGGTCCCATGTATTCTGGCTACATGGAGACAGTAATATGCAATGGTCTTTGATTCAAAGCACATGCTGAACCCTGTTACACACAGAGCCATCCTATCACGTTGTCTTCCAGCTGGTACTATCTAGAAAGTGAAAGTCACTCAGCCGTGTCCAACTCTTTGCAACCCTATGGACTACACAGTCCATGGAATCCTCCTGGCCAGAATACTGGAGTGGGTAGCCTTTCCCTTCTCCAAGGGATCTTCCCAAGCCAGGGATCAAATCCAGGTCTCCCACATTGTGGGCAGATTCTTTACCAGTTGAGCCACCAGGGAAGCCCAAGAATACTGGAGTGGGCAGCCTATCCCTTCTCCAGCAGATCTTCCTGACCCAGGAATTGAACTGGGGTCTCCTGCATTGCAGGTGGATTCTTTACCAGCTGAGCTACCAGGGAAGCCCTACCCTAGTTAATTACTGGAAAAGTCCAAATTGTTAATTTCATAGATAAAGTAGCTCAAGATTTTCATTTTATTCCTAATATAATTTATTATTGTAGAAACTTCTAAAAATCATACAATAATATAAATAACAATGAATTATTAACAAAAAGAAAGAAGGGAGGGACCCAGGGAGGAAGGAAGACCACTTTGATTTCACAGGCAGAGTTAGGGTTGGGAGGTTGGATTATGATCTCCCAGCTGCTTGGGTCCTTGGTGTAGGACTTATTTTTCTTCAAACTCAGCTTGAGTTCAGAATCAAAAGAAAACCTTCAAATCAAAAACTTCTCCTAGACAAAGTGCCCCCTGTAGTCCTACAGGACGTGTGGTTTAACCAATGACAGTGAGTCACCTGGAAAGAGAGGTAGAAGAAAGTGTGATCCAAGAAAGGAAGGGTGGGAGGGACAGAGACATTAAGTGAGCATACATTTCCTGTTCTTAATTGTGTTTCTCCAATACCCCATTTACTTTCCTTATATTTATCCAGCAATCACTTAAACACATTTATTACAAACCATATCAGTAGGTCCTAAAATTATTGCTATTTTCAGACTCACCATTTAACTAAGATAAGCCATGGTCACAATCTACTCATTCTCTTTATATTTTGAGAGCTCCTATGCATGTCTCTCCTATACATTATGCTGCTGCTGCTGTTTAGTCATTAAGTTATGTCCAACTCTTTGCAACCCAGTAGACTGTAGCCCACCAGGCTCCCCTGTCCCTGGGATTCTCCAGGCAAGAACACTGGAGTGGGTTGCCATTTCCTTCTCCAATCCAAGTATTCATTAAAATTCTTATCAATATTCTAGCAGAGTTTGAATTGCTAAACTTACTACTTGACTAATTATGACAATTTTAACATATAAGAATCAAACTCTAACATTCTAACAGTGAAATCATACAAGAACAGGGTGAAAGCAAGGCAGGGGGAAAAATGTCCATAGCTGGAAGAAAGCAGCAAAGGAGTTATATTCACAAATTGCTGATATAGATTTATAGAATTTAAGAGAATACCAAAAGAATGAGAAGCTACCTTTATATCTTCTAAAGAAAAATTCTTTAGATATGATGAATTCTAAATCTCCATTCTCCTTAGGTGCTATTCTTAAAGAGTTGCCAGAACTAATATGACTATAATAGTTTTCTAAGCCCTGTAAGATTCTAATCAACCTCTTAGTGTTAACCAACTTCAGAAGTCCTACTAAGTGAAATAAACATTCAGAGAAAATATTCTAACATTTTGTGACCAACACAGTGAGACCCAGGGGGAAAAAAAATTCAAGAAAATTGTCTGTGAATGACCCAAGTTAAGGAAGCAAATTTTCAGGGAGAGAACATGAGCAGTTCATCTTTCGTTTTCTGTCTGGAGCGAGACACAAAGTGGTAAATGAAAACCCATACAGTTAATCCCTTAAAACAGTCAACCTAAAGGCAAGTCCGTAAGCATCTGATTAGTACATGATAAGAACATCATTCTAGGATCTTAACTATTTATTGTTATGTGGTTTCTAAAGCAAGTTAAAAGTTCCTGAAATAAAATTTACCAGACATGGAACTGTAGGCTTATATAAAAGTACCTCTGTCTGCTCAGCTCTCTTTGCCTCATTTGCAATCATATAGCAAAAGATCGTTTAAAATAAAACAAGAAGCGATCGTGAGTGTCTGAAAACTCCACTACCATGAGTGGTTTGTGTTCAACTCCTCCTGCAGTCCCAGGTGCTGTGGCACTCAGTGCACAGAAGTACTCAGCTGAGTCACTCCAATGGGCTGAGAATTTCCTCAGGTTGAAGGAAAAATCACTGCTCTTAAATTCAGCCACGAAGCCTTTAATGCCTTGAACCACAGTGTTCCCTGAAAAGTACTTGAGGAGCAGCTGGGGTCTTTGCCTGGGGTACTGGACGTACCAGAAGAGATAGGGAGTTGCACCGTAGGAATAGTTACACTTCAGCTCCAATGAGGTTCCTTCAGAGACCAAAACAGGGTCATCAGGCTGGGTCACTGACTGGCCTCTGGAATCTCCTGCAAAATCAATGTCATGTCAGTAAAAGCAATGCAGACATCACTATGAAAAGAACTGTATTTGCAGTAAGAGTCTGTAGAACTACAAACCACTAAGAAATTTTACTCACTCGGGGCAAATATCATCCCCAGTATTGAGATGAGCAGCAGCAGCATGGCTGAGCAGTGGAAACGCTGTGAATTCTTTTCTGAAGGATCTCCCCTGAGCAGACAGGAAAGTGGCAGGAGAAAGAAGTTTAAGTCTGGACAAGTTCCTTGCTAAGATAAAAACGCAAACGCTGCTGAGATGAGCCTGCAGCTTTCTGATGTTTGATGTCTGATTCCTCTCTCTTGCCCCTGCAAAGAACTCAGCAAGCTGCTGGGAGGAAGGACTGAACAGAGGAAGCTGAACAAGATCTTTAGTTTATGCACATCGCCCTCTGAAGGCCAAATGTAGAACAAACATCCCAAGGCCCCACGGAGAGCTAATCAGCGTCTTCCTTTAGTTTTCTGAGCTACATCAAAAACTTCTGTCTTCCCAATATGTTTTTACCATCCCAAATCTACGATGGTGTGTTAGTCCTAGAGTCTACAGAAAATGAAGACAAAGAAAAGAAAGTGAAGTCACTCAGTCGTGTCCGACTCTTTGCAACCCCATGGACTGTAGCCTACCAGGCTCCTCTGTCCATGGAATTTTCCAGGCAAGAGTACTAGAGTGAGTTGCCATTTCCTTCTCTAGGAGATCTTCCCCACCCAGGGATCGAACCTGCGTCTCCCGCATTGCAGGCAGGCGCTTTACGGCTGAGCCATCAGGGAAGACTATAGAAATTAGATGTCATATAAAAGTAGAGTAACAAGTTAGTTCACTGAGAAATCAGTTTATAAAAGGCATCTCAGAGTTGGAATTTGAGTCTATGAAAATCTTTGGAATTAGGCTAAATGCCTCAGACAGTTCTGTCATGGTGGTGATGGAAGATGCAGAGATGTTTTCTTTGACTAATGCTCATGAGTCCACATGATGCTTGTGAAATCTTTTAGATGTAAAGACAGGGCCCAAAACTATAAGACACTGATGAAGAAAATTTAAGGAGACACAAATAATGGAAAGATATATTTTTCTTGTGTATTGGAAGAATTAATACTGTTAAAATATTCATACTACCCAAAGCAATCTATAGGTTCAATGCATCTAGGCATGCTCTGCTGCTGCTGCTGAGTCACTTCAGTTGTGTCCGACTCTGTGCAACCCCATAGACAGCAGACCCCCTCCTGGTGGAGGCTCCCCCATCCCTGGGATTCTCCAGGCAAGAATACTGGAGTAGGTTGCCATTTCCTTCTCCAAGGCATAAAAGTGAAAAGTGAAAGTGAAGTCACTCAGTCGTGTCAGACTCTTCGCGACCCCATGGACTGCAGCCTACCAGACTCTTCCGTCCATGGGATTTTCCAGGCGGGCATGCTCAGTGGTGTCCAAATCTTGCAACCTCACAGATTGTAGCCTGCCAGGCTCCTCTGTCCATGGAATTTTCCAGGCAAGAATACTGGAGCACGTTGTCATTTCCTGCTCCAGGGGATCTTGCTGACACAAGATGTGGATTGAACCCACATCTCCTGAATTGGCAGGTGGATTCTTTACCCCTGAGTCACCTGGGAAGCCCATAGTTTCAATGTAATCCATATCAAAATGCCAATGGCACTTTTCACAGAAGTAGAAAAAATAATATCAAAATTTTTATAGAACTAAAAATGATCCTGAATATCCAAAGCAATCTTGAGAAAGAATAGCAAAGTAGAAGGCATCACACTTCCTGACTTCAAGCTATATTACAAGCTATAGCAATAAAACTGCTGCTACTGCTGCTAAGTCACTTCAGTCATGTCCGACTCTGTGCGACCCCATCGACCACAGCCCACCAGGCTCTCCATCCATGGGATTTCCTAGGCAAGAGTGCTGGAGTGGGCTGCTATTGCCCTCTCCGTAAACTGTTTGATATTGACATAAAAACAATCACATTGATTAATGGAATGGAATAGAGAGCCCAGAAAAAATTCACATATATATGACCAGTTAATTTACAATAAAAGAATATACAATGGATCAAAGACAATGTTTTCAATAAATGATGATGAGAAAACTGCACAGTCACATGCAGAGAAATGAAAGAGCACCCCTATTATACCCCATAAAAAATCAACTCAGAATGGTTTAAAGACTTGATCATAAGACCCGAAAACATAAAACTCATAGAAGAAAACATTAAGCTATTTTCAATAACATATATGCATCATGAAAGCATTAAAGTAATGAAATAAGTCAGAGAGATACAGACAAGTATTTAATGATATTACTTATATATGGAATCTTAAAAAAGAAAGGAAAAAAAAAAAAAACTTATGGAGAACAGATTGGATATTGCCAGAGGTAGTGGTCAGTACTTTGGTGCAATCTCAAAATCTGCAGAATGATCTCTGTTCGTTTCCAAGGCAAACCATTCAATATCACAGCAATGCAAGTCTATGCCCCAACTACTAATGCTAAAGAAGCTCAAGTTGAACGGTTCTAAGAAGACCTACAAAACCTTTTAGAACTAAGGCAAAAAAAAAAAAGATGTCCTTTTCATCATAGGGAACTGGAATGCAAAAGTAGGAAGCCAAGAGATACCTGGAGTAACCAGCAAATTTGGCCTTGGAGTACAAAATGAGGCAGGGCAAAGGCTAACAAGAGTTTTGCCAAGAGAACACTCTGGTCATAGCAAATACCCTCTTCTGACGACACAAGAGAGACTCTACCCATGAATATCACCAGATAGTCAATAGCAAAATCAGATTATTTATATTCTTTGCAGCCAAAGATGGATAAGCTCCATACAGTCAGCAAAAACAAGACCAGATCTACTGCTTTGGGTCTAGAATTGTGGTTTTGTCCTCTCCCCACTCTACCTTCTAGTGGATTCTGTCACCTGATCAGGTAAAAAAGTTGGTTCTGCTGTGAAAATATGATTGTGTTTCCCTCAAATGAACCTAAGTTAATTAGGGTACACTGTCATAACCAAGATCTCCCTCCTTCCACCCCAAAATGCACTGGCTTAAAGAATGTGACTGCTCTCTCAAATGACCACCTCTATTTAGGTGAGAGATCGAGGTGACACAGCAAATCTGCTCCATGCAGTGATTCAGGGGTGCAGGCTCCTTCCTTCGTGGTGCTTTTTCATCCCCTAGGGTATTGCCTTGACTCTACACATGGACGTCACCAGATGGTCAATACCAAAATCAGACTGATTATATTTTTTGCAGCCAAGATGGAGAAGCTCATATACAGTCAGCAAAAATAAAACTGAGAGCTGACTGTGGCTCAGATCATAAACTCCTTATTGCCAAATTCAGACTTAAATTGAAGAAAGTATGGAAAACCACTAGGCAATTCAGGTATGACCTGAATCAAATCCCTTACAATTATACAGTGGAAGTGACAGATTGATTTGAGGGATTAGATCTGAAAGACAGTGCCTGAAGAATTATGAAAGGAGGTTTGTAACATTGTACAGGAGGCAGCAATCAAAACCATCCCCAAGAAAAAGAAATGCAAAAGGCAAAATGGTTATCAAAGAAGCTTTACAAATAATTGAGAAAAGAAGAGAAGCTAAAGGCAAAGGAGAAAAGGAAAGGTATAGCCATCTGAATGCAGAGTTCCAAAGAATAGCAAGGAGAGATACAAAAGCCTTCTTAAGTGAACAATGCAAAGAAATAGAGGAAAACAATAGAATGGGAAGGACTAGAGGTCTCTTCAAGAAAATTAGAGATGCCAAGGGAACATTTCATGCAAAGATGGGCACAATAAAGGATAGAAATGGTATGGACCTAACAGAAGCAGAAGATCTTAAGAAGTGGAAAAAATACACAGAAAAACTGTAGAAAAAAGATCTTAATGACATAAATGACCAGGATGGTGTGATCACTCACCAAAGCCAGACATCTTGGAGTGTGAAGTCAAGTAGGCTTTAGGAATCATCAATATGAACAAAGCTTGTGGAGGTGATGGAATTCCAGCTGAGATATTTTGAATCCTACAAGATGCTGTGAAAGTGCTGCACTCAATATGCCAGCAAATTTGGAAAACTCAGCAGTGGCCACAGGACTGGAAAAGGTCAGTTTTCACTCCAATCACAAACAAGAGCAATGCCAAAGAATGTTCAAACTGCCACACAATTGCACTCGTTTCACTTGCTAGCCAAAGAATACTCAAAATTCTCCAGGTGAGGCTTCAACAGTATGTGACCCGAGAACTTCCAGATGTTCAAGTTCAATTTAGAAAAGGCAGAGGATCCAAAGATCAAACTGCCACTATCCATTGGATCATAGAAAAAGCAAGAGAATTCCAGAAAAATATCTACTTCTGCGGCACTTACTACACTAAAGCTTTTAACTGTGTGTATCACAACAAACAGTGGAAAATTCTTAGAAATGGGAATACCAGACCACCTTGCCTGCCTCCTGCAAAACCTATATACAGGTCAAGAAGCAACAGTTAGAACTGGACATGGAACAGCAGACTGGTTTCAAATTGCAAAAGGAGTACGTCAAGGCTGTATATTATCAACCTCCTTGTTTAACTTCTATGCAGGGTACATCATCAGAAACACCGGGCTAGATGAAGCACAGGCTGGAATCAAGATTGCAGGGAGAAATATCGATACCCTCAGATATGCAGATGACACCACCCTTATGGCAGAAAGCGAAGAGCCTCTTGATGAAAGTGAAAGAGGAGAATGAAAAAGCTGCCTTAAAACTCAACATTCAAAAAACTAAGATCGTGGCATCCAGTCCCCTCACTTCACGGCAAATAGATGGGGAAACAATGGAAACAGTGACAGACTTTATTTTCTTGGGCTCCAAAAGCACTGCAGATGGTGAGTGCAGCCATGAAATTAAAGATTCTTGCTCCTTGGAAGAAAAATATAATATTAAAAAGCACAGTCATTACTTTGCCAACAAAGGTCTGTCTAGTTAAAGCTATGGTTTTTCCAGTATTCATGTATGGATGAGAGAATGGGACCAGAAAGAAGGCTGAACACTGAGGAATTGATGCTTTTGAACTGTGGTGTTGGAGAAGACTCTTGAGAGTCCCTTGGACTGCAAGGAGATCAAACCAGTTCATCCTAAAGGAAATCAGTCCTGAATATTCATTGGAAGGACTGACGCTGAAGCTCCAATACTTTGGCCACCTGATGTGAAGAGCCGACTCATTAGAAAATACCCTGATGCTGGGAAAGATTGTAGGCAGGAGGAGAAGGGGACAACAGAGCTTGAGATGCTTGAATGGCATCACCAACTCAATGGACATGAGTTTGAGCAAGCTCTAGGAGGTGGTAAAGGACAGGGAAGCCTGGCATGCTGCAGTCCTTGGGGTTGCAAAGAGCCAGACATAACTGAACAACAACAACAAAGTGGTCAGAGATGCTGGGAGAAATGAATGAAAGTGGCAAAAAATAAGACAGAGTTCATATTGATGAGAGTAGTGCTGCCACGTGGAAAGAAGTAACTCTGGTCAGGAAGGCTTTGCCTTAAAGGCCAAAGGAAATACAATTACAGAAATCTCTGTGGCTAGAGGAAATACAACCATACCAAAAGACCAATTTCTGGGACTTCCCTAGTGGTCCAGTGGTTGACTCCACCACACTATCAGTGCAGGGGGCACAGGTTTGATCCTTGGTCAGGGAAGATCCTGCATGTCACAAGGCCAAAAAGAAAGAATGATCTCTGACTATCTGGAAATGGAGAAATTCTCTGTTTTCTATATGACTAATGAGGCCCTCTGACAAAAGTCAGAAAACTTCTTTTCTTTGATTCCAGGAGAATGAGCCCAGTCCTCTCCTGGGGTTTTTCATTCATGTGTTCCTTCCTGTCAAGGCTGACTTTCATGTAAACGATTTAGTAATCTGTCAGTTTGTAAATTTGTAGTCTGTAATTTTGGATTTCTGATTCCTGAACGTTGACATTCTAGGAATCAGTGAACTAAAATGGACTGGAATGGGTGAATTTAACTCAGATGACCATTACATCTACTACTGTGGGCAGGAATCCCTCAGAAGAAATGGAGTAGCCATCATGGTCAACAGAAGAGTTCGAAATGCAGTACTTGGATACAGTCTCAAAAATGACAGAATGATCTCTGTTCGTCTCCAAGGCAAACCATTCAATATCACAGTTATTCAAGTTTATGCCCCAGCCAGTAACACTGAGGAAACTGAAGTTGAACGGTTTTATGAAGACCTACAAGATCTTTTAGAACTAACACCCGAAAAAGATGTCCTTTTCATTATAGGGGACTGGAATGCAAAAGTAGGAAGTCAAGAAACACCTGGAGTAACAGGCAAATTTGGCCTTGGAATGCG